>LQRL01141646.1:0-10585 GCA_001703475.1 Hydroides elegans
ATACCGGATTTGTCCCCATGGTAACCGTTTATCCCGAAAATATTATTTTTGTGGGCGATAATACCGGATTTGTCCCAGAACCGGCGTTTCCCCCCTACTACCGCCTTCTGCCATGTTTAGTTTTGCTGAACTGCAAATATGAAACATAATGGTTACATACGAAATACAATCTAATAAGGAAGATATGAATATATAGGCAATATGTTGCATGAACGCCTAGGTGTGGTTCAAATTTAATCATCATTTGTTGTTGTATGATAGCTCAGGTGTGCTTTAAATCTTATCATCATTTGGTCATGTTGCAGTTTGAAAAATTGAAAAAAAATGTTATGTCAACATCATTAAGTCTGCATCCCGATGAAACGTAAGATGTCCCCTGGTCCATTGTAGCAGTTTTCCATACAGCAGCCAGAAAACATTTTCAACTTTACTTGGGTCGATTCTGAAGATTTGTACGTCGCTATTGGTCTTTTATAAATTCAAGTAATATCTATTATATATATTGTTTCATTTGGAGCTGTTACGGTTATCAATTATTGTCCCAAATACTTTTATGTGTACCACGTGATATGTCATTCACATTCCCATCATGAATCATGTGACAATGGATCGAATTTATCCTCGAAACCCCCAAGGGGTAGTTAGAATCATGTGTATATGTTATATTATTATTTTTGTGTGATATTTTTGCATAAATAAAATGATGAAAAATTAAAAAAAAATAGAACCTTGACTGAGGAGGGGAAACAATTTGTTTATGTTATAATTTCTTTTATTAAAGATATCAATAAACCCGACCTTCTTGGAAATTGTGATTTATTGTTATATGAAAAAGAAGGAGGACAGGATGGGAGTGATATGTTAAACTGTACACATATCCGTATGTGGCGTAATGGTTCATAAACATGAAGGCTTCAAATAAACTATTCAGAATTTCTCCACTATATACAAGTAGACATTGCATCGACCTCCCCTTTCAAAATTGAACAAAAATTGATTTTATACCTTAAATTTACCAGGCCTTAGTGTTTGGCATACGCAATACCGAAGCATATTAAACTCTCCATTCCGTACTTCCGTAGTTATAATAAAAACATTTCAGATACAACAAATATGGTAATATATGCTCTAAGTATGCATTCTTTAATTTATAAATCTACATTATGTGCAAGTATGATAAAACATATAACAATAATGAAATATTACTTACATATCGGCAAATAATAGTAGAAGCAAATGATTTTCCAGATTTATCGCAACTTATTTAATTATTCCAAATTTATCATTAACAAATGAAATATATTCCTGCCGAATCCCTTCAACTTCCTAAATATTACGTGATCTTGATCATATAACTTCTTATCCACTCTCCTTCATATGATTTTATCAACTCCAAATATCAATGTCAAGAGAGTTTAATAAGAGAGACCTTGTACTTAATTTCGATTAATACGAACAAATAAGCCTAACTGTAATACATGTTATTGTCTACTTGGCCACGTCACCACTTGTCGCTTATACAAACATATGAAGCATACCAATGACTGAACCGACCATTTATTGAGCGACAAAAAACATAAGGCTTGCTCTAAAAATAGATAGCAAAACTAGCATGGCAACATTTATAAGCGTTTTGACACTTTTCCATGTACATTATCTTATGCAAATGATACTTTTCAACTTGTTTTATACTATTTGTACTCCTAACAATAGCTAAAACGTAAATATTTTTGGACATAAGAAGACCACAAACTTTTAAAAAGGGACCTCAAGCTTCATAAATTTACGGAAGAGCTTTTTGAATAATCTTTCGGTATTCACAAAACTTTAGTTGCAATTTCAATTTTATTCAGAGTTATCAAGCTTGAAGAAGTAAAAACCATTTTTTTCCATTTGGTGCTAGCTCATTTGATTGCACGTTTACAAAAATGCTTGTTGGGTGGATAAGTGCTTCGATGTAAATATGCCGCTGGGGGAAAGGATAAAGGATTTGTTTTTCTTCTTTGTTTGATAGCTATACAAATAAGTTATGTTTGTTGTGAAATCCAAATGAATTCTGTGGTACATTTCTGAAAATATTGGTAACAGTGAAAAAACTATGCAACAATTCGAAATAGAATAGATACATCTATACTAACAATCATTGTAATACTATTATTAATTGCATATACGTGTGTATCTATAAGCAATTAATACGTTCTATATAAACAAATTGCGTTACGATTAGATTAAAAACTATGCACTTTTTGTTCTACCCTCGATTAAACAAAAATATTATGCGTTCCAATTCCAATTTACTTGAGATGTTTATTTCTAAGACATCGGATTAAAATGTCAGCAAATAGACGGCATGTCATACACATAACTCAATTGATTCTGACACATTTCTCAATGTTTACAGTTTAGGAAAAACCCGCATGTTCGACTAAAGATTTGCAGCGGGAATGTGAGGAATCTGACAATATGAGTAAATAATTGCTGTTTGTTCAACAAGAATTTTGATTCTATTTATACAAAAATGCTCCTTTCTTGTTTTACCTTAAAGCGGTAATAAAAAAATTACAACTAGATTTTTTCTATATAACCAAAATACCTAATATATTTTCTTCATTCGTCAAATATTTGTTTAAATGATATTGACGCCTAATATTTATTCTATACATTTTGTGAATATATTGGGATTGAATGTTTATAAATGCAAGCCATCATGGGCAAAATAACAGAGGTGGCAATTTCAAAAATGTCTAAATCTCCTTTTAAAATTCCGTAAAAATTCCACCATGACCTGGTCTGTGAGCGCACGCCTAACAACAATATACCGCTTGCCCTTATAAATCCTTTTGACTTTACGCTATCACAAAAAGACATATACTCTATCGAGAAGACGCATGGGGAATATAAACTTAAAATTGAGAAATTTAGTTTTTGAAAATGTATCAGAGTTGTTTAACTCATAATGAAGAGTTTGGGCCGTTTGCTTTTATTTAATAAAATTATGTTTAGGGTGTGTGGTTAACACAAACGTGATGGAATATGCTCAAATTACAAGAAATCGGTGGATTAGTAAATGTTTTGTCCCAAAAAATATTTTTCAAACGGTTCTATTAGTTTGATCTTGATATTAAGCAGTGATACGTCTCGAAACATTATTTCACCCTTGGATTTGGGATAGAGCATTCAGATCAGAAGGACTAATTAATTCATGAGCTTGGATTTGGTTACAATATTTTCTGATTCTAATGTATTTTGAGCGCCAAACCAACATGAATTATGCGCACAAAACAAAATAATCAACCAATGTAAGTGGAATCCCGAAATTACACTAAACATAGATGTACATTCCCATATGAAGAGATTTTTTCAATGGTTTATATAATTGATTACAATTTTTTGAGCGGACATTGTCGCGACGCATATGTGGCCGTCGTTTTATTTCTGTGCGAGTGTCGTTTGAAATGACACTCGTACTTGGTGTCATTTAATTAAATTCTGTAAGAGTTTAATGGTTCAGAATGAATTACCCCGTTTTGTTACTTATTATTTGCTACTTTAAAATTGAGCGCGAGCGTCGTTTCGATGGCGCGAGAATCGATTTAGAAGACGGTCGTGCTTGCGCGATAGATGCCTTTTGGTTAATGTAAATCCCTGAGTGTATGCTAGCCATGTATCTAGACTACGATTAAAAACAACGTAAAGGGGGATGAAGAATTTTCAGTGGGGAGGGTCCCTACTTCCTTATTTTTCTTTGGCTACATTCACCTCATATCCAACTCCATTATGAATTTCCAGGTCGATTTTATCAAAAATTTCCTCCAAGCATTATAGGGGGAATAGCTTCCAAACACAGGTGATAGATTTATTTTTACGTATAGATATCTACACGCGGTTCAATACATTAAATCAGACTGCAAACTAATATTCGAGGGTCACGGGACGAGCTAAACAGATCTGCATGCAACTTTTCCGGTGTGACAACATGTTAGGGCGATAATTTACATCTAGCACCAGTGTTTGAGAGGCTGGAGGCATATGGTATGTCAATAATTAATCAAACCCTCGCAACCATACTAAAGCCAACGATCTAATATATTTATGAGAGCTGGGATGATTAACGATTTCAATGTATTCAGCGTCTATCCAGACTGTATTGCGAGGAATCTAGATAACTAATATTGATATCAAGGGAAATAGACCCCAACAACAATAAACACATTTACCTTTCAAGTGTCTAATCAATCAACAGTTGCACATAGAACCGAACCAATAAGGTTTTTTGTATCACAACATTACTGCAGATTCCAAATAGAAGCGCGAGGTTTTTAACGATTATAAAAGCAAAGCCAATTTCCTTTCAGAATATTATAAACTGTACAACATAATGTAGCTGCAACTGCACTCCATATCGCAATCATCTACTCTTTTGCTAAATATGGCCTATGTTAGGAATTGGAGCCAATTCTCCTTCATTCACTTTACATGGTGGAATCTCATTCCCTTACAATGATAGCAACACGTAAAACAATCAAACATTCCAATAGTGTGACCCAAATGTTATGAGTACATGCAATAAAATAAATGTGTCGAATCGCAATGCCCTCCTATTGGTGATTGGCGTCAAACTCCTCCATCAGTAGATTACGTTATGAGAATCGTAGCATTATATGCATAACGTTTCCATTATAACAATTGTTTAAGAACTGTAGAATAGCTTATGTTGTTAGTTTTCAAGCATGGAACCCTTGATTGAAAATATTCAAAGCCGGCTTGTTTTTGCATTAAACATATTTTCTCTACAACCACTTTTTAATGTCCAAATGAGCGCACAGATTTATTTTTAAATCAATAACAGAAAAACGTGTAGTTTTATTGGGCCGTCGTTTGAATATTGAATAATTTGTTTTGCATTTTTGAAAAGATTTATTCAAAAAATATTTTTTTTTAAAATTTTATTGTATATCTTAAATTTATTTGTGTTCAGCATTTTTAGATTCATAGAAAAATGCAATATCGATTATATAATTGAAGTATGCGTTTAGATGTGTGTGGTCCTTTCGATTATCAACCTTAGACTGTCATCACTTCTTAGTTAAAATATAATTTTTGATATGTCTGCCATAGCATTACATAAGGACAATGTCGTGTGTAAATGCCACTCGGTTTTGCCTCAACGGATTAATCTATATCTAAATGTATCTATAATAAAGGTTACGTAAAGCATTTTTGCTGTTTTGGAAAACGACACCACTGTTGTCTTCTCAAATGCCATTCTGACCTAAATCGATAGTCCCTATCATAAAAGGACTCTGTTAGTGTGCATTCTATGATATTTGAATAAATGTATTCAGATGCTAATAAATATTTAAATTGAAGGGATTGTCACCAAAGGAGATTGAGCCTTTCATTTGATGGTTTACCCATTGCATCTATTCGATTAAGTGTTTATTGTTTACGGTTTTTTATGGTGTATCGTCAATAAGATCTCATCGTTTAACGTGCATATACTGACGGAGGTTTTGTTTTAAAAGCAACGCTATTAAATATATTAAGCGGTATAGTACAACAATGAAATCCTTTGAATTTTATTTACCTATAAAACATTAGAAATGTTTTGATATGTATTAGAAATCATGATTAATATCTACTTATGCTACGCCAGCTAATTTTATATCTATCCTGCCTCAAAGGAAACTCATTAATTATTGTCATCAACCATATCAAATCAAAATACTTATATAAGATATAATATGAATTTCATGTATCGTTTCATAGTCAGTTTGATACCATGTGACTATTATAAATTGAACTTTTATACTATTCATTTTATTTTATTGTGTAGTTTTTTCGTTACGTTTTGCATCCAATCGTTAAGCTTTTGTTATTTGAAACACTAATGGCGAAATGTGAATGCTTACATGGAATATTCCTCAAAGCAGTCCTGAATAATGCATTTTTTTCTTAGGTAAAATTGCCATAGTTTATGATATACAACAATATCCGAATGAAAAATAAATAAGAAGCGATTGACGCGATTGAAATGATTTTTATTCAAACAAGTCAGTAAAACAAATCCATATTGATACTGTTCAAAACATCGTATGAATAAATCAGGTAAATAAAAGATACCAATTGAATACCCAGCAGAAAAATAATCTTCTAAACATATGTATTTCGCTTTTCGGGATCGTGATTGTAATCTAAAAGTGCCATGCAATATATGCTTTTTCAATACAAAAAATTAATACACTGAGTTTTACTCGCTCTTAATTCATGTAATAAGTTATGTATTACACAATTAGTTGTGTGATATATATCAATGTACTATTCCAAAAATATATAAGAACATGCCTTGTCAATACAGTAAATAATTACACTAGATTTAAATCGCGGGAAAAAGAGAAGACATCAAAAGGCTCATATATGTTATGAAATAGATGTCAGTCTATGTTAGAAAAATAATTAAAACAACAATCAGACATTCATAAAAAATAAATACCATCACGGTTTATGCACAGCCTAACGTCAAAAAGCAAGTCTATATAGTAATGGTTTAATCTGAGACTAGTATATGAGCTCGTGCTTAGACATTTTCCGTTTGCCCTATACGTCATTTTAAACAAATGCATTCAATAACTAATAATGATTCTTCAGGTTTAAAGTAATTCAACATTTATTTAACATACGATGTGTGATTAAATGCTATCTTTTACATGTCCAGTTTATTACTAGTAAGGTACGGGATCCTTTTATTGAGAACCAGGGTATATTCAACATATCAATTGTCACCGCTGACGTCAGAATACTACATAGTTTATCCACACCCGGATACCTAACGAGTCTAATATAATAAAAAGATTGAATAATTGTACTCTTGACTATACGTTGAAAGTTTGATACGGATATTGAGGAATAATCAAACATGGATTATAATATTTATATATTGTTAGTTTTGTTATATACGATAAAAAGTAAGTGACTTTTAATCCAAATGTTGACCACAATATCTCAAATTGCTAGCCAATCTAAATGATATCTAACATATATACATTATTTATTTTTGAAGTTATATTTTATACAATTAATGAGGGTATTTTATAATAATCATGTGTTTAGCTTAAGAGTTTACGCTACAGTTATGTTGCAATATATTTAAGAATTGATTTATAAAACATGACATGATTTAAACCTTAGCGATACATAGCACAAAATATACTAATATAGATCAAACTATAAATACTTATAATATGTTACAAATACTTATAATATGTTATTGTTAGTACATTTTAGGCTTTACTAAAATGCGCTTTTCGAAATAGATGTGTTTTAAGATTAAAAACAAATAAGGAACGTAGGTGCAGATCGAAAACTAAAAGGGAGTTCATACCAGAGTGTGGGGGCCATACGTATAAATGGCCGAGCACCATAGTTGCTGAGAGACTATGCTGAGATTAAAAACTATATCTTGTGATTGTAGTGTTCGTGGCGCTGAGTAGATACTAAAAAGATTAGATAAATACTCTGGAGCCTTTTTTGCACTTAGATACCAAATGTATTGTGGTTTTCCCTCTAAAGCATCTCAAAAAAATTTTTTTTGCGTCTCTTGCACATATTTTTAGTTCCGATAAATTATCATTGACCTTAATAAGAAGAGTTTGACATATCAGGGATATATGAGAAACTTAATTTATTAAATAAAATATCAATGTGAAGTCATTTTAAAGTTTGATGCTACGTCAAACAAATATCATATAATTCCTACATCATAAAAAAAACCTATGGCTTTTTCCAATTTCCATTAGATAATAATTCTTTTTATTTTCATTTTACATAGACTCACCTGATCTTTTAGTATATAATCATTTACATATTTCAAAATATGCGATGCGATGTACCGATACTTTCGAATAAGTATATTTTACAATTTAATCGGAAACATATCCTTTACCTATGCAAATTGATAATGGGATGATATTCTGCATTCGGAAAAATATATGTACTGTGTAAAAAAACGAAACGTTTCCTGTGTTATATAATCGTTTGAATAGATATAGGATTCTTGAAGATTTCATTTATGTACAATTGCACACTGGAGAACATTATTTACAATAGAGAAAATGTGATATAACTGTTATAATATAAAGAAAATAACATTTTTTTCTCACAGATGCTTATTGTAACTATGTCAATTTCACGGATCCCTACATGGAAGGCAAATACATATCATATGATGTTTATTTCGGAGATGAACAAACCACTTGGACTGACGCTTTTGAGAGATGTCATGACCAGGATAAACATTTGCTCATAGTGAACTCACCTTACGTCATTGAATTTCTGGAGACGACGTTACGAGATTTTGGGTAATAGCTACTTAAATTATTTTTGCTATAATTGGCCTCTTGTTAGATGGTAGTTTTATCTTAATGATAGTATTATTAAATTCTTGCCTGATATAATCTTCTTTAGAATGAAGGCTGTTCTAGTTCCAAATATATCATGGCCAAACATTATTTGATATTTAAAAAATATATTTGTTTGAACTGTTAAACTTATCTTCTAAGAATAGGTTGCATAAACTCCAAACGCGGAAAAAAAATCATAATAATAATCATATCAAGCCATATAACCAAGAACTAGTTGTGGTTGTATCTAAAACAAGAATTCCTCATGGTTTGCTCGGAAATCGTTATTGACTCTGCGAAAAATCGAATGTAATCAATTACAATGTTGATAAGATTCGTAAAGTAATATTCTTATTGAAATTATTAGATTACATGTTTGAACTTCCTGAGATACGGGGTAGAACTTTTAGACCTAATAAAAAGGGTATACTAATGACATGACCATCCAGTTGACTTGAAAAATGAGTTTCGATTACCTTTTATGTTTTTGATTCCATCTAAGTCTTTCTGGAATGTTTTTTTGGACCGCACTGTACAACGATAACCCCGACGATGATTGGGTTTGGGAGGCATCCGAATTCGTACCCTATAGGTGAGTAGCAAATGTTTTGTAAAAACACATTCCAAGAAATTGGAATCTAAACCTTAGCTATATCTTTGGCTTAATAGTCATGCTATGTAATTTTGTCCGGTTTAAATTAAATTACTCTTATCACTACTTCTTACCAAATACGTATCTTCTCAAATACACAGCTTGCTTATCGTTATGAGTTCTAATAATAAAATAATGAAACAATTTTTTTCAACTCTTTAGAATTAGTTATATTGCAATGGACAAGGAAATAAAGATATATCAAATCACTGGATCAACTACTCTGATAATTAATTGTTCTATTTATTTCATGTTAATACGTTTCTAGGTGGTCATTTTGGGAGGCTGGTGAACCAAACGATATAGTATTTCCAAGGTGTGGAATGCTGAATGATTCTTTTGCCTTCGTTGATGCACCGTGTGCTCTCGAAAGACCTTTCATCTGCATGTCTGTTCTCCCTCCCGATTACAGTTAAGTTCAGAACTGATGTGTCATTGACGGTTAATCATATTTAATGTAAAATGTATACAGTGGCAAAAAAGAACGATCACAAATTATTATTTCTTCGAGTTTGCATAATATTTACTGAAATCATATTATGTGACAATACACATCTTTCTACAGTTTGATTTCATCGATTCTGCAATGATTCATCAACATACATTTTTAAGATAAGATAAACGTTAATACGAAATCAAAACGGGCTCAAATGTCCTTTTTATAGCTTTATAACGCATCGTCAAAATGGAAAGCTGCAAAGTACTAATACAAATCTCAATGATGCCTTTGTCTTTAAAGATATTCATGAGCATTAGATTTGACACAATAGAGGGTTATGAGTTCTGTATCATATCCGCGCTAGGCAAACGGAACAATAACGTCGTGGACGTGAGTTATCTAGAACATATTTGGAGATACACATATGATATGCATATGACATACATAAACATAACATTTATATGTTCTATATAAACATATATTTAAATGTTTAGATCCTTGTCAAAATGGAGGAACAGTGTCTACAACAAACATAGTCAATCATGATGAAGCGTATTTCGGGTTTAATTGCACTGAATGCGTCGCATCAACAGGAGAATTCTGTGAACGTAAGATACATTTTTATGTATTTATAATTAATCGAACTACTGTATCGGTTAATGTTTTGGTTGGAATTATTATCTTGGAAATGTGGAGTTAAAATTTGCAAATTTGACAACTAATTTGTTGGGGTTAATTTGTAGGGATGTGGCGGTAAGACAGGTGCACGGTTTGGTTCGGTTTGATGAAAAACCTCGGTTCGGTTCGGTATTTTTCGGTTTCCTTTTTCAAGACTATCTTAATTAATGAATCCTCATACGATTGATTAGTTGACTCGTTAAAGGTGCATTGTTGTATTATTGCAAGACATTTGTAAATTTAATGGGCCTTTAAGACTATCATAACTTAAAAATATGTCTTTATACTGCATAAACCAAAGTAAAACATATAATAAAACATCGAAATGCATACCGAAAGAATAATAACATTTTAATTTCACTCACACCGGCGAAGAACAATTTAAATTCATGTATGGGAATACTTTGTTGCTGACAT
>LQRL01141653.1:9312-22068 GCA_001703475.1 Hydroides elegans
TTCCTACCACCAAATAAATTACATTTCTAGAGAAGGTCAACAAAAGAAACATACAATATTTTGCAGCCAACATGCTTGATTTTAAATATTGATAATTTCACAGCTAACAAGAAGTAAGATTTTCAATCTTCAGCTTTGCATTAAATAAAGTACATTTCAAAAGAGTTTTATATATATTCAGTGAATATAAACAGGCCCCAACTTCGCTGATTTGAACGCGCATATTTTAACTGCATCAATATAACGCCTTTAATTAAGTCTAAAACTCGCTGATGTGAATGCTCATTTTAACTATACCAATAGAACGTCTTTCATTAAGTCTAAAAACAACAGCATCTCGGATAAGGAGAAGCAGATCCCATGTGATATTCAAATGGGCTAGTCTCCCTGCTCTCTACAGGAATGATGCTTTATAACGCTCGCTAATTGGTCGAACGCATATGCTGCGTAGGCAGTTGCCTCAGTATGGGGGGGGGAGAGAGGGGCAGAGCTATCTTGGAGCTGATCGCCCGAGTTTAAAACTTTTTAGAATTATACGGCCAACAATGTCTTTGGCGATGTGGTTTTAATGACGGCGTTTACTTTCGATTGTAAAATAGATTGTCTCCTTTATCATATTCAACATATCCAATTAAGGGTTACCTTCAAACTCGTTTAAAATATACAGATAAAAAACAGCTTCAACGCAAGTAAGTCCATCAAAATATCATAAACAAGCTTAAGTATTTGTGTGACCTAAGCGAGGGTAGTGGACTGTGATTTGAAAAACACAAGCAAAATCAGGTTGATGTAAAATTGGCACTGATGATTGTCTATGCGCGGGCACAATCTCCCCGATTTCGGCTACTAGGAGCCCCGTTATTTAAGTATTTGTGTGACATAAGCGAGGGTAGTGGACTGTGATTTGAAAAACACAAGCAAAATCAGGTTGATGTAAAATTGGCACTGATGAGTGTCTATGCGCGGGCACAATCTCCCCGATTTCGGCTACTAGGAGCCCCGTTATCTAAAAAGACAGTAATCAATATTCTTTTTATTTGTATGGACACAAATAACTTTGCTTATAAGGTTATAATCGATATCATCAATCAATAATATTATATAAAGACACTATGAAAATACTTTATCGACATAACTGACTCTAGTTATTGAGTTTATCTTGTAATCAAAAACACAAGCTATGCATCCACATGTGTAAATGGCAATGTAATCATAAAACGACCGTTTCATGAGACATATGTTCCAAGTCATAGTCGGCTGCTCACCTTTAAGTGGTTTGCCAATATAAATATATAACATTGAAATATTGGATAAATTATGACGATGTGTGTTTCAAAGTCTCGCGGGGCTTAGGTCCTAGCTAAAAAAATCAAGGGGCTTGTGTCCTACATGCAGGGATTGCGGGCAAATATGATTGTGTACGCCTAGATTCTAGTCACATACAATTGTGGGCCCGAATTACAAAAGTTGATTTTTTAAATCTTTTTCTTCAAAAACTCAACGAATTTGAATGAGATACGGGTTTTGAGATTTACCCTTGTGGTTTTATGAATGAAGGTATTACAAACATGTGGCACAGATCCATCACATAACCAAATAATGAAATGCCATTGGCCATTTATAAACACTTCAATCGTTATAACATTGGTAAAAAGGGATACAAACATGTTTTAAAAGGAATATGGACCATATCCACAAGAAAGAGCCAACTGGCAAAACGTTATTACAAAGGAAAGCCCAGTGGGCTGGGCTTTCCAAAAACAAGGTAATTGTAATTATTCAGGAAATTTGTAAAAAGATAGTTTTACTGTAAAAGTCCGGCGCATCAATTAACAAAAAGTGCACCCAAAGAGAAAGCAGTGCGACCTAACAGGCGCACTGCTTTTCGAAAAGTGCGCCCATGGCAATTTCTTTGCGCCATTTGCCAAATGGCATTGCCAAAATGCATCATGGCATATTTATCCATCTGATCTTAAGGCGCGAATCCTAAAAATTTACCCTTTTATGATTATATTTGAACAAATAAGGGTGTGTATTTGACCAAACATTTACCTTAGCCAGTTTGGCGAAGGTGTTTCGATTTACTTCGCCATATGGATTTTACCTTCGTCATTTGCGAAATGCGAAGGCTTATGTGCAGCCCTGCTCTATGTTGTTGATATCCGCGCGCCGACGACCCGAGAAAACAACTTCTTTGTAAAGAGTATGCGAGCGCCGAAGGCGCGAGCGACTATCTGAGAAATATTTCAAAAATAATAAATTAATACTTTAACGAAATTCCCTGATTTTTTCCCTGATTCATAATGAAATTCCCTGATTTTTCACTGATTTTCTCCTAAAAGGTTCATTTTCCCTGACTTTCCCTGATTTGAAAACGGGACTTCAAAATTCCCTTATTCTCTCTGATTTTCCCTGACGCTGGTCACCCTGATCGCACACTCTATTAAACAACTTATTTGTTTAATTTCATATAATCGTTAAAGTGCTCCACGTATTATCCATTATGTTACCGGCGTAACTCTCGTATATATGACCTTGCACTAAATGCTCAAAATAAATCAAATTAAGACCACATGCTGTTTCAACGTTAGCAAATTAAACAACAGTCTTCAACTGGAAGGTCCTTTGCCCAAGTAATATATAAGGGTGTGTTAGTAATTTATATTAAGGGTAAGACGATCTATGTGACGTAGAACATGGTCATGTGTTGCTTTAGCTTGAAATATATACTTCTTTTATTTATTTGTTATTTTTTATAACGCGCTTATTTAGCATAGCACTAAGCGCAATAATAACATATATAATCTGTTATAGCAATAATCGGCCGCAGATGTTCAACAATTGTTCTTGACATATATCAATGCTGCATTTTAATTCATAAACGCTTAAATTAAATAAGGCCCAGGATTAAATGCCTTCCCTTTTATTCAAATTCTAATATATCCGATACAAACAAATATATAGTTTTCAGCTGTTTCTATTGTCAGGTTCTGACAATCTATTTAGTGTTTTTGATGAAAACAAAATAATAAAGTTTTTGCATTGTTTATTTCATATGGCATTATTTTTCAAACCAAAAATGCACAAAGAGTTAACTTTAACACAATAAACAAAAATACAATATATGTACATAAACATCATCTATCGTATCACAGGTAATACTAGATGCATTTAGAATAATTCCTTAAGTACATTTGTATTTAAAACAAAAATTGGTAACATATAATACTATTATTTAGAAATGTGACTCGAATATGGAAATACTCCATTATCCCATACTAGTGTATAAATTAATTACCCTGTATACAGTGATTGTTTGAGACAAATCAACATTTTTTATCAAATTGGTAAATTCATAACACAATTAATTATATACGTTTCAATTCGTAAGAATAAGATTTGTTTTTATACAAAACTACTCCTTTTACGATCGATTTCAAATATTTATATTATTGCACACACATATATGTTTATATATTTTGATATCCTCCTCAATATGCCAGATCATAGTGGATAAGTACTATACCATACCGAAATATATGACGAATTGGCTAAAATAAATAGATTGCAAATGAAAAACATTTCAAGTCAAAAGGTCCTTATTTTTTTTTGTTTCCTTAGTAAATCGGTTAAAAAACTTCATGGCACAAAGTCACACCACCCCTCTATATGAACAATAACAATGGATAAATTTATTGCAATTTATGGTGCGTATAAAACATTATAGTGGGACGAATAGATGGACGTGGAACAAAACTAAATATCCAACTCCCAATAGCTGGTGGGCGCATTATTACACCGAGAAAGAGAATGAGATCAAAGAACACCATTTAATATAACTTAGAGTACGTAATATTAATGAAAGACTAAGCGACCACAGATGAGTTGATAATAAGCGTCCAAAATTTGATGACAGTTTATATGACATTGATGAAACATACACGTTATAACATATATAGGCCCTATGCTTTACTATTAGAATAAATGTTCCACCTCCCTATTAGAGCGATGTCACGTACTTTTGGTTTTATTTCAATGAGTAGATTTCAACAATCGAATTAGCCTTGACATTATACAGCGATTAAACCCAACAAATGAAAATAATTTTACAATTTGCATATCCTGTTTAACAATATCACATCATGACGCTCTATATAATCACAGATCATGTAGATTGCATTCTTCTCTAGCCCATGCACGGGTTGTCGAGGCGAAACTGGAGAATGGCGAGACCGGAGCGATACCACCAGTAGAAAGCGACCACGACCATGATGTGCCACCACTGGTGACTTGCGCCCGTGTAGTCGAAACGACCTAGAATAAACATAAAATGCTAGTTTATTTCGTTAAAAGGTGTCAATCGCGTAATATATAAGAAATTATGTGTAGATGAAGATAACAATTCAGTCAAACAGAGTTTAAACAAAAATGCTGTCAATTTGTGCGCTCGTCTTGATATCTTGTTAAATAAATACTGACGAAGTAGTTCTTACCGCGACTTATTTTACTCATTATTATGCTGGCAAAATAAACACACGTCTTTTGATGGAAAAATGCATCCATAGGGATAGAGGAGTACCACAGCTAATGTTTAAAGAACGGTTCTAACCAGGAGAACAGCACTCGGGCCACTTGCTGATGTAGAAGCCGAAGGCGACTGCGGCCAACACGTACATGATGCCCACTTTCGGCAGGAACAGCTGAAACCAAAGCACATGTATTTATATATGAAAAAAATGGGCATGCCCCGACACTCTACACAAAAAAAACACATGTATTTTATAACAGACTTCACCAATTTGTTGTATGATAATATTAGGACAGTTTGTCTATGCAAACGAATATTTTTTTTATCACAAAAATTTGAAATGCATACATCTAATTCAAATTGTATGAAGTTTGAAATAAGTTCCTTATTTTGGCTTTTGACCTTACGCTTGGGCATAGATGAAGTATATGTTTATATGGGACAAATAAAAAGGAGGTTAATTGAAAGTATCATAATTCAATACCGTAAGAAAATACTTTTTCTTGAACCGCACAATTCACCGAAATATGATAAACTTATCCGAACCAATATTTTAAATTGATTTCGATTGATTTACCTGTACCTCGGCAGATTCCATACCACCACTGAGGTAAACCCAGTGACACGAGGGAATTATACCGTAAGCACACAATGCCAAATAGAGCAGCAAGCGCTTGGTGAACCATGAGTCTGAGAGGTAACGTGTGTTGGTTTGCAAAATGAGTACAGCTGCAAATAAGACACTAATCACTACGAGGTACACGTCCCGCCAGATCTAAAAAAAATACCAAATGATATAATGATATAGAAACTACTCTAGTAACAAAAATGGAAACTTAATGATCTAATTTCTTGTGCGTTTTGGTCAACTTATGACATTTCGTTTATACCTCTTGCATGAATTAAGATTAAAAGGTATCTTTTCCTTTTTTTACATGTATACATTTAATTTATTTAAGGATTTCAACAAGAAGACCTTAGAAATGTCATTACTTTTGGTGAAAAAGAAAACTCATTTAATCTTTCCTATAAGTAAACACTCACCGAAAGACAGTAGAATGCATAGTGCACACCAGGCAGATAGACTCCAAGGATACCAATAGAGATTCCTGTGAGATCGAGCGCCAACCAGCGACTAGCCGCGCGCTCCGAGTGGCACTTGAACAAGTGGTAGCCCGCCGAACACAGCATGCAAAACTGCAACAAAGTCGGGAATATTTTAAATCAATATCTTGTCATATTATATTTCTTGCTGTTGCTAAGAAAAACAATGTTTCACAATCAATAATTATGCATGAACCGACTATACACTATCGCCTACAAATTTAGGCCAAAAACATTATACACAGAAAGAAAGCTGAATGTAATATCTTTTTCAATGTCTAAAGTTTTATACTTGATTTGACTGTAGTATCCTAGGTTTCATCGTTCGCGAATATAGACGACACTATCAAATATTACCAAAAACTCGCGGGGGGCCTTAGTAATAATAAAAGTTTATTCATAGTGAAACATCAGAATGCCAAACAAGCTTAATCTTCGAAAGGGTTTATCACATCTGGAAGCAGTAAAGTCCCATATCTGTCAATTGTTGAAACTCAGAAGCAGTTTCCCTTCCGCTCATGTAAAAACTAGAAATCAACTTTCTTAAATATGTCACACCTGAAAGCATATGAGTCCGATGGAGAGTATTGCATAATCGGAAGCGACGGCGCCCGCACTGGGAAGGAAGATGGCGACGTCAAAGAGCATGAGCAGGAAGAAGATGACGAATCCGAGCAGGTGCGACCACACGTTCACTGTCTCGTTGTTCCATGCCAACAAACTGTAAAATGAATGCAAAACAGTCACATGAAATCAAGGTAGACTATTCGAAAAAAAAAAAGGAATCGCAGTTCCATGCAAACAACTGTATAATGCAGATTAGAGGAATAAAATTAAGGTAGACTTTTATTGAAAATGAGGTTTTTAATGACCTATTGGTAAAATGGAACTGATTTGATGTTAGCCTAAGCCGATTTCCTGATTCTGATTTTAGGATTACTATTAAACGTGTTTCGATTAAAGACACAGTAAAGACTCATAATGTTTTTTTTTCTGTTCTAATCTAGCTTCGGTTCAAGTTAGGTAGCGACTACGTTTTAAGCTAGTAGCCTAGTAAAGAATACCAGAACTGCTATGTCATAAGATATTAATTTACTTGATTTTTTTGGGTAGTGATACCAGTGCTTGTTTTTATTTCAACAAATGCCATTATTTTAAAAAATAATTTTAAAAGTAAATCAAAACATATTTTATACAATTTGATTAACAAATAAACTGCTTCATACCTTTTCAAGCAAACGCTGAAAGGCAGCAATGACCGATATCCATCCGTCACATATGGGTTATCCCTGAGAAACAGCGGCACTTCGTTGTACTTGTACAGCGGTATTGGAGGTCCGGGCGATGCACAAAGCGCAGTTGGACAGGTATCACAGCCTCGGTGATCGATTTCCAAATCCAAGATCGCATAGGAAGGCGTTTCTCGGATACCACAGTGGGGAGCAGCAGTGTTACGGTTCCCTTTGCTGAATTTGTTGTTACCCATAGTTGGGTTTTAAATGTTTGAGCTTTTTGAATAACCCATATATCAAATATATGTGCTTTCTCCGGTAACCAAACTGAACACAGACCCTACATCTGCCAAGACCTGAAACAATAGAACAATGTGTATTGTGGCTTTTGAAAACCGTTCGCTGAAAATGTTTTCACTTTGTATAAAAAAATATTTAAATACAATTTAAATGTATATATACAAAAGTTCTTTTTTTTGATAAACTTGGTTCGAAAAAGTCCACTTTTGTGTCCACAAATGAATGAAACCGATTAAAACTAACACGCTTATCATAGCTAATCTATAGACTACTGTTATTCTTTTGTACTAAAATAAAAAAGAAAGAAATAGGAGAATCTATCACATTCTCTTTTCCGTAAAGATATCAGGAACGTTTTTTTTAAACTCTTGGATTGTCATCAAATCAAAATTTTGCTAAAATATCTATCCAATATATCTGTGCAAAATGTAAGAGATGAAGTAAATTTCACTTAGGCGATTTATAACAAGAGATTTGTTACTAAGGTCGAAATATCCCGTCCCCCTCTACTACGTGCCTTTTTTTATCAAGATGTGCATCGCATCTTAACATCGACTATAAACTCAAATGACACTCCGATTCACTCGTGTGGGCTCTACGAATGGCAAACTAGTACATGTATAACGAGTTGCGGGTACAATAGTGATTCAAACATTTACTGAAACATTAACTGAACTCGCTACAATGTGATTTCGGGACGCCGCAATTTAGTTAAGGGTACGTAATGGTCTTTACCGTCTAATCAATGTCCCCTGTAAAATATTCAAATGAATTTTGTACGACATTCTTAAAATCACTGCGACATTGAAAAAAAAAATAACCGGCATTTTATAAACATGCTATTTTTTAAATAAATCCAATGCCATGCAAAAACAGTCATTAGCGGTTACAGAAATATATTGTTAAACAAAATATGATATTTTTTATTCGATAACAAGGAAGCACTTGTGGAACATAAGAAGGCCTCAACCGTCGCCCCCACTCCAATTCGAAGGGGTATCATGGATTTTGATATGATAATACACTCATTCCGCCCATGTGTATTCATTTCTGGCTAAAGTTATGAAACAGTTCGGTCAGAGAAGTCCGAAAACCCTGCGTCCAGAGGAGATTATTTTAGTTATACTGTGAGTAATCTATTTTTGTTCATATTGCCTAAAGACGTCACATATCTCAAAATCAAACGTTTTCTTTTGAGCATCTACGTACCTTTGCTCCAAAGTTCTAGAGTTTATAGAGCTTGCAATATAATCCTTTAACAATATCTATCCAACTTTGAACTCTTCATTTAAAAGTTCTATCCCGCACACACTCGTGTATATATCGAAATACGTATTAGATCATTTTGGACAAAGTCGCCATCGGAAGTTGACCTGATTCATTTCAAACAATATATGCCTCAAGAGCTTATCATACAGCATGTAACCACATATCTACGATTTACATAAAATGATATTTGATTGTTTCGAAAAATTAAATTTTTGGGAAATTGACAAAATTTGTCTCCGGAAGTTGAACGAAATCGGTTAAAGCCGACAAAAGGCACATATGCATAGCAAGAGCTTTCCATTAAAAATATCACTAAGACTCTACAACCTTCCGCTCAAAAGGTCTAGCCCGTACTACAAATATTGGATGGCTGTCAGACGGGCGGACAAAGAACCTAGAATCCCCCGACTTTTGGGAGTTGGGCTTTATAATTTTATTGGATTGTTTAAATATATAGGTTTTAATACATGGATGACGCATTATGCCATACTTCATAAGTTATTTATCCTCGGGATAAGGAAAAGTTATGCTGACATCCTTCGGTCTTTAGCTTTACTATTCCCATCCCTCTGATCAACAAGGAAGTATTTGTGAAACACGAAAAGACCCATACCGCCCCCGATTCGAAGGGAAATTGAATATTTCGTATATGCTATTTTTTTTTAGAATTTTGGCCGAATTCGGCCGAAACTGTCAAAAGGCACATCTACACGCAAACAGGGGTGTACTTTAGCGGTCGCGCGGTCGCGTATGCCACTAACTTGTTGGCCATGCGACTAACTTTTTCTCGCTCTTTAGTTATTTAACAGTGAATATACGAATCATCAAAGAATGATTTGACGTGTTTTAAATTATTTTCGTAATTATTGCACTTTTTTTATATTCAATTACACATAAATCATTCAGTATAAACATTTGATCTATTCATGATTTTAGTTTAGGTGGTCCTATGTAATTTGCTTAAATTATTATTATTTTTTTAATATACTTTATTAAATCGAACATTATCTATGAGCAGTTCCGTGCCCGGTGAAAAATCCACTTTCGTAGATATAAACCCATAAGTAAAGTACTAAAAAAGTCTTGGCTATAGATTTTAACTATGAACGGCACTCATTTAATTAGAATGAATATAAAGTTCAGTTTTTTTTTAATTCGGCTCGCGCCGACGGCGCTCGAATTTTCATTATTTTTATATATTATATACTTCTTGCCTTGTCTGCCTTGTATGTATATTCCTTTAAGCAAGATACCTTCCTGATGTGTTTTTGCATATACGCTATATGAAATACTCAGTATTGGCCGCGCGACTAACTTTTTGGAGCTAGTCGCGCCCGCGCGACTGGATTTTTTCCGAAAGGTACACCCCTGCGCAAAGACCTTTCATTTGAGCCCACAACCACGTCTTTACGACAATCAGTTACAAAGAAACAGCCTGGAAAAACTCATGTTTCGAAAAAACCGTTGCTTTAGGAAGCCATATTCGGCCAACTTCCGGTAACTGAATCTGGCCGAAACTGCCCAAAAAAAGGCACCTCTACACGCCAATACCTTTCATTTGAGCCCACTCCCACGTCTATACGAATCTTTATTCCTCTAACCCTTGGGACTGGGGCCTAAAAAGCATATAAGAACCACAAATTGCTCAGAAGTGTGACAACCCATGGGTTAGCTGGCGGACCAAAATTGTCTAAATGAGTCTCGACAGGTCCCAACGTAAACATTTAGAACACTTTTGGCACACTACATCATTGGGTAACGTTTGTCAGCACGAAATTTCCAAAATTAAAGATTATATAAGACAAGGAAGTATTTGTGAAACACGAAAAGGCCCCAACCTCACCCGATTCGAAGGGGTATTGAATAATGCGTATGTGCTCATGTTTTGAAAAAAAACACAATTTTTGAGTATTTTGGCAGAATTCGGCCATTTTTTGGTGGCCGAAACTGTCAAAAGGCACATCCGGTAGCCGAATCTGGAAACTGTCAAAAGGCACATCTGTACATCAAGAGCTTTCATTTGAGCCTTTTAACAAGTCTCTATGCCCTTCCGTTCAAACCTTCTAACCCGTACAAGCTCATGTGTCGAAAAACCGGTGTTTTTGGACATTTTAGCCAAACTCGGCCATTTCCGTTGGTCGAATCTGGCAGAAAGTGTCATAAGACACATCTACAAATCAAAACCTTTCATTTTAACCTATAACCAAGTCTTAATAACCTTCCGTTTCAAAGTTTTAGCCCGTACAAGAAAGCAATGACAGACGGACACCCAAAATATATCATCAAAATACATCATCCAAGAGTATTAAAAGTTTCAATCAGTGTGTTACTATGAATCGTATTATATTATATAAAATATGCAAAATAATTTATGTCAAAAGTGTTTTTCAATGTTGAATATAAACAAGTGTTTTAGTTATTTAAGTTAGTGGTAGTAGGGGCAGACCTAGATAAGAAATTGCAAATTTCTTCTGTCAGCTCCCTTTCATTATCCAAACAAAGTTTGTTATATTATTATATGCATAATTGTAAATGTACTTTGGAAATGAAATAAATCGTTATCTTATCTTATATACGAGCGTAGATCCCCAACTTTGGAGTTGTAAAAATCTGGTTTAAAATACATGAAGGACGGATCTTGATCTTGATTGTTTAGGTGAGACATCGTTCGACATTCCTTCACCACGCATTGCTAATAATTACATAATGTTTTTTTTTTTCGAATGTTATTTGAAAAGTGCTCGAGCTGGGGCCAAATGCGTGTATTTCAGTGTATTTCAGTGTATTTCACAACCGATATATTGTTCAGTCTGACATATCGACGTACGTATATAAAGAGTGACGATTATGAAATTGATCGTGTAACCAACGGGTCAAATGGTTAATCAACAGGTTTAAATAAAGTGTGTTATATTGAACAGCTTACAGTGTTAAAAGAGAAAAAGTGGGCGATAATGCATTTATTTACTTGGAGCATTTACTACTGCATCATAAATGTGAAAATCACGCTTTATGGACTTGTTTTATTTCTTAATTTTGATGGCCATTACAAGTAATGGTTATGTTGTGTTTCATTATAAAAAGTTAATCACATCTTTAGACTAGATTACTAGATGACTAGATATTGTTTACAAATTATTGGACCATATTAATATTTATACACTTATGGATTGATGATTCGACATGTATTAAAAGCAAGCAAGTAAGGATAGACAACGCGAAACATTTGAATAATATAAAAAGATTGACACAAGACACTTTTTTTCTTTCGAAAATGCTTTATCTGAAAATGAAATTGAATCAACATACTCTAAATAACATTTATTTAAACTATTTAAAGAAAATTGTATAAACCAATTTGCCACAATAGGCAATTAATTCATCAGAGACTGTAAAAAAAAACACTTTACTGTTATGCTAATTATCAATGTGGATCTTAAAAAACATAGACAACTTTGACATGAGATCAATTTGATGAGAAATCAATTAAAGCTATTCTTGGATTTCTATACACCAATATATATTCTTTGGTATGAAGCTAGATCGATTGGTAAATGAGTATATTTTTGGTCGAACACTTGATGGCCTCTTCATCAAGTTTGATTTAAAATTGTGCGTATGCAGCAATCAGAATTGTAAATAATATACGAGACCATTTGCTACAGAACTGTATCATGAAGATTATTGGAATTTAGTGAGCTGTGTTACTTTATGCATGAACATGTGTTGTTATACTCTCATTTGCACGGTACTATTGATATTTGAAGGGCTCCGAGCAACAATGCGTTAAGTCGACGTAACATGTATCGCCAAAATGTATTACAGAGTGTTACATGATTACAAATCCATGTTGTATACCTGAATAATTCTGTTTCTTTTCCATAAAAATCAATTTCAAATTGTCATTTTTTCCTTATATGTTAATGGTCGTGTTTCTTTATTGTCAGCCAAGTAAGCCAAGTCAGCCAATTCAGCCAAGTAAGCCAAAAACGCGTTTCTTTATTGTCAGCCAGTTAAGCCAAGTCAGCCAAGTAAGCCAAAACCTCAGCCAGATGGAAGCTGGCTTAACTGGCTGAAATTCGTCACGTGACGCAATGTTTTGATTTTACGTTTTGTTTATTTTTTGTTAAAATTATGTTTCAAAGTTTAAATGTCACTTTTTGATTGCAATATATATCCAAATAAACAGTTCAACAAATTTTATAATTGTTTGCGTCGGATTATATTCAAAATGCTTCGATTTATATTCGGCCTGACCTTGACCTAAAAATTAAGCCATTTCAGCCGGGATCTGTTTCTTTAATCACTTTTTTTCCTGGCTGA
>LQRL01141654.1:0-10941 GCA_001703475.1 Hydroides elegans
CAATTAAATAAATTAAAATATTCTAAGACACTTGCGTTTTTACTTTGCGTCAGTATATATTCTGACATAGTTCTGACATAGAAAATTCTGCTTTTGTTAAAATAATATTGGTTATTTAGTATATTGATTTTTGAACTTGCGGGTCCGATCTAATTATTATATAGAAACGATAGAAGGTCAACATGATTTATATATTTATATAAATAGACAAATAAGTGAAATATTTAAATACAAACTTCGTTATCCGGTGACGATACACAATCGCGGATTTAGAGGCGTGTTCCTTATAACATATGCGGTGTAAAAACAAAAACAAAAATACAATAAAGAAAGCATCAATTGAAATTATTTAAAAAATATATACAACTATAAGAATATTTAAAATGTGCATTTTCCAAAACGGTCTGAATAAGCTAGAGATTAAATTTATCAAATTTATAAAATCTATTTGAAAATCATCAAATAAAAGAGATATAATAATTATAGGTGCATGTAATTGTACAACACGTATGTGATCTCCCTTACATTTGGGTGTTATAGAATATGCCATAAAATGTCTTAAAATTTGAATATATTTGATTATAAAACACTTAAAAGGTTATTTCGGCGAAAGTTAAATTTATAGTAAATTAAACGTAGTCAAACATAATCGAAACAATACATGTAACGCCCAGTTGCGTTGACATAAAAAAAGGTTTGAAATGCCATAACTTTGCATGAGGAAATTTGATAACATAGAATTTTAATATTTGATTAAATTTTGAAATAAACTTTTAAAAATAATTTCCGACATAAAAAGTACTATTGGATGTGCACCGTCTTCTATCAACTGGCGATTAAAATTTCAATTTCATTTCATGAATATGATAAGCTGTATAAAACAATGGCTTAAATCGTGTGTTACACCTATGGAAATGAATACTTAATCGCATTAAGAAGCAAAAATCTGTGTTGATTAACGATATGCAATCACTTATAATAATGGTTTAGAATAATAATTGTATAGCGTGTATAAAGGCACGTAACATTGTAACTGTATAGGAACAGCATACTCCGGGTGAAATGGTGTGAAAAATTGTGTTTCCCATTGTTATCTCGAGAATAATAGGTTGTGCGTCATGAAAATTATTAAATTTAAGGGGCACCACACTACATAATATTTTTATTTTTCACTTGAAAGCACTTTTGGTATGTTGCAATGGTTGCTACGGAATCCGAGTGTTGCTTATTATTATGTTTTGTGATAAGTAAGAAGCTGCTACTTAATGCAACTTTATTCAATAAGATATTGATTTATATTCAAATAATCATAAAGTTAATGTATGCTTGCCAAAACCTATGATATTGCTTTAAATTTTCACGTTTCAGAAACCTTTACTAACTGCAGTGTGCTTATAGCTTATTTCAAATCATGTTTTTGTTAACAGTGAATGGCAAATATATATATATATTTATCCGCTAAATAGATACAATATGGTTCGTTTTGGCTTAACGATGGTCTAGTTATATGAAAAAATAAATAAAACGCGAAATCGTTTATTATTTATTCAAATATGTTGATCTCTGTGTTGTTAATGTGCTAATGGATATGCTGCCCGTCTATGCATTTTAATAGTTTTCTTCAATAACATTGATCAATGTTCCTCTAAGGCATTGCCTTTTTATTTTTCTGCTTATCTGCAGGCAACGCCGAACGACTGCATCACCCATTCGAACGCGGGAAAATATCAGCAAGGGATATCCACAATAAATCCAAGCGACAATACGAAATGGATATCCAGAGTCGATCCAAACGGCAAGCGGATGATCACCCTTTCGATGCATACGAAGCGGACGACCCAGGTGGTATACGTTGGCCTCATGACGCTCCAGAGGCTGATTACTATTATTATGATTCGTTGAGCTCGGAGTCCAGAGACGGGGAAGACGCACTGAGTAGTGTGTTTGAAGCGTCACATGATCATGATACCCGGGTGGTGTCGCCTTCGTCAAATACTAGTCAAGTGAATGGTTCAATAAGTAATGAAGTTATGGGGGATACAAGTGCATTTACAACGAATTCTGTGATAGATACAATGTCAAATACTGCAGAGCAATTTATAGACTTAGAAACAACAACAAGTGTCAACGAAACAAGTGTACCTCCTGATATAAGTACGACTCAGTCGCCGAGTACCACCAATGCTCAAACAAGTACAGGTGAAATTATGGAGACAAACTCAGGTATTTCTTATTCTAATGATGTGCCATTGAGCAATGCGTCCCCATTTGCTTTTAACAACCCCAGCTCTAACATTTCGCCAACTTACACTACCTCTGACTCGCAGTTGAGCAACGATGTTTATACCACGAGTAATGACGGCATATATACTTCAGACGTGTCTACAGAAAGAATTGACATCTTGTCATTGGAACTAGAAGACGAAAAACAAGACTTCCCAACTACATCTCAAACCTTTCAAAGTGAAGCGTTGAATACAATTAGTGATAAAGAGGACAGTGATATCACGACTAACGGGATTGAAGAAGACGCATTTGTAAATGAGGACACTTCTACGATGGATTTCGTAACTGAAACTTATTCATACACCAGTCCATCTGAAGGTAGGGCGCTCCCATTTGATTTAATATTGATGTTTTGTTTAATCTTCAATAATTGTGCATTGCCCTGAGCTTTCCAACATTAAATTATTTAGCTTTCGATGTCAAAATGTGCTTTGCTACTTAAAAGTTCATTTCACAATTTCATCAATATATCAACACCAAACGAATAAGTTAGGAACTCTATCCCAAGGCTTAAATCATATTTTATACCAATAAATGAAGAAAATGATTATGAAAAAGTAATTTCGAAACCAAAAGAGACATGCTATGTTTTTCCACATACAAGGGTCAGTTGTAATTTTGGTTAGGGTCTGAGGAGTTTTCATGGCAATTAATTTGATGTAAATCATATTATCTAATCGATAAAATATCATAATTTAGTTAACATATTTTACACCGATGCCCCTATTTCATTCGTCCGATAATTCTGTTTTTTTTTGACAATATGACAATTTAAAAATCAAGTTTCAAACGAGTTTTTAATCAATTACACACAGTGAGTATTTTAAAACAATTATTATTTAGGCGGAAAAGGCGGTCTTCAATTTGTTAAAAATGAAACAAAATATTTAGAAGAATCACCGAATGTTGGCTAAATAAATATATTCTGAGAAGCAATAATATATTTGGAAACATATTTTAAAGCAAAAAAAAAATGAAATTGCATTTAACCGATGTTTTGATTCCTTTACAGAGGAGTGCTCAAGATGCGCCGAGGTGAAAAAGTTGAAGCAAGAAGTTAAAGATCTTCGTCGGAAATGCAACTCCATTTTAGACATGGTAATTATTTAATTCATTTAACCTTTTTGTTTTTGCTTTCGATTGAGTGAAACTTTTTTATTATGGATTTTAAAAAATCGATTTTTCATTGAAGTTATTATTTTTCACCAGAAATATTGGGAGTCAGTGTACCAAAACTATATATACGTGCCTTATCAAAGTATAAAGTGCTACTTGTACAATATAGTTCCAATGCATTTCACTGCATTATACAATATGTTTCGATTTTACAGTATTCACAACTAAACGAGAGTCTCACAAAAGCACAAGATGACATGGTGAACCATGTTTCGAGTGATACCGAGAAAATCAACAACCTCACAACTCAGGTGGATGATATACAAAGTGATGTTGCGACGTCGCTCAGCAAACTAGAGAATAGTCTGATGGACCGCATTGACAATCTTACAAGGGCTCTAGGCCAAGAGCAGGTTAGTAACCAGCTTGTTGAGGGCTATATCATGATATTGTATATTGGTTCTCGTACAAACAAAATAAAACAAGCAATTATCGCTATTGCATTATGAATTGAATAACACCTCATTTTAAAAAAATCTTTTAAAGATATAATTTAGTGTTTGAATATGGATTAAAAATAATCAACCCCGACGTTTAATTGATTGCATTCAATTATTCCATATCAAATTATAGCCCTTAACTTGCGCCATTTGTATCATGTTTTGATTTAAAAGTGGTGCGGAAATGTTGATGTTGCGTGCTTTATAATGTGCTATTGAAAATTTCACAATAAAAGCATAAGTTCCATATCAAACCATAACGCACTAGTTAAAAGGTCACAATGACAGCTTCAATTGCAATGGTTTGATTTATTAACAAATGTATTTCTTATTTAGGATGTTGCCATGGAGATGCCGCCACCGACTCTCTCGCTGGATCTGTCGAAATGTCGCTATAGCAGCGACAGCAACGATTCGCCCTCGAGCAACAGCAAGACTTATACCAAGTGGTGTCCCAGTCTCGCTAATAGCCGACAGGTAAATATTCAGAAATGTCCTGGTTTTTAATTCATATAAGTATTTACCTGCATGCGATGAGACTATAAATGTTAGCAATTGGCATGCTATTTATTTCGGTACGATATAAAATTGGGTATAGATCTGTATTGTTTTTTGAATGTGTAGTTGAGATTTCGTTATGAGGCTTAGATTTTATTTTATTCATATATTTTGGTTAAAGTCACACATTTGATTATCATATAGAAACGTTTTACAATCATATAGAAAGAACAAGGAGGAATTTATTCAAATTTTAAACGGTTTTACTTTTTTTTAGGGTTGGCCGGTGTCAAGCGTGCAATGCTCAACCTACGGTGGCACCCAGAGCCTTGTGGACAAGCGCCTCGATCAGCAAACAGGAAACTGGCGCTACCGGTGTGTATGCCGCGGGGTGTTCATGGGAGCGGAGACAAGGATTTGCCAGGTCCATGTGTGGGAATGCCCACCTACGTCAGAAACTGAAGAGTGATAATATCATGTGCATGGGGCACGGCTAAACCCTTTAATCAAGATTATGGCATTCTAGAGTGATATATAATTTCTATGAACTCAACCCAAAGGATATGTGTAAAGCTTATTCCATGTGGATGCGTTGGTGCGTGAACTCATACAAGTGACCATATCAGATGTGCATATCACAAGACGATTAAACCCATTTGTGAGCTGCAAAACTCCATTTGATGTTTTGGTTGTTTTTGTTCTGATTTTCGCGTAGATTATATCACTTGAAGATTTGTGAATTTCGTTTTAGAAATGTCCAATTTAGTAATTGATTAACGTGGTTTGTTAAGTTTGCGATGTGTTGTTAAGTTTACAATGTATAAAATAATACGATTATTTTAATATGGTAGTAAAAATATATATTCAGGATACATAGAAAATCGATTAACAATATATAATTAGGATGTTTGAATTTCACACGGATGCTTTGTAAAAATTTGTTTTCCTTTTTGAAATTCGACGAATTTATCTCACTAATGCAATTATATTTTATCACAGTTTTAACTTGTAGTTATTAACTATTCATGCTTGTGCAAGTTTGTTATTTATCGATCATATTGTTGAAATTTACAGATGAATATTGATCATAAACTGAGACTTTGTATATAAATGGAAAATTTGATTATAATAATAGTGACAATTGTCAAAATATAAGGATGAAAAGAAAAGTATGGCCAGTGACTATTGTCAATAATATATGGATAAAAAGAAAAGTATGACCATTTTAGAGAAAAAAGAAACGAAAATGATCAAATTATTTTTGAACTTTATATTTGATATATTAGAAAATAATGTATAAATATTACGTAATATTATGTTGGTATAAGCATTTCTTTTATTTCAATATAATTTCACAGACAAAAGATATGTTAGACAGTGGATTCCAAAATTTGTTGAAGTTGAAAAAAATCCAAGCAAATAGAGCAAATACAAAATCATAGTTGAAAACAATATATAAATTAGTGCACTAATTAATGGATATTTAAAGTAATCATAAAGTGCTCTCGTATGAAACTTATCTGTACTATACAAGTTCATGTCGATGAACAAGGATTTCAAAGACAGTGAGGTCCTAAAGTGTAGAAAACTATGTTCGATGTAATATTTTTCTTTTATCTTTCGAGAAAGAATAACTTCCGTCTATATTGCAGAGCACACACAATATGCATGCTTTATGGATCTCACATACTTAATTCTTTGTTCATCGTTTACCACGACCCCTTAAATGACAAACTGTCATAGTGACGGGCCATAATGCAACCAATACTGGTGTGAGAGTCCACAGATCGATCAAACGCTCGTTGCATCTTCTCATCTGGAGCACACACTTGTTCATGTATCATCAGGATATATCAATCCATTCTCAAAAAAATAATCCTTAATCGGTAATATTTTTGGAATAAATGTTAATATTAAAATTAATTAGTTAACCAATCAAGTTCAATTTAATCGAAATGCGTTCATAATTTAAAGGTGTAATATACATTTCTTTTTTATTCGATGCTGCCTTGCACACATTTGTGTTCTCTTTATGAAATTTCGACTGTTTTCTTTGAACTAAGCCTAAAAGCCGTAAACCATGAGCTGTAATGTTTAATTGTTGTTATGCCTTGATCTGTAAAAATATAAAATGAAATGCCAACATGATAATAATAATATAGGTTGGAAGTTATGCAGACAGTTTTTATTCTAGAAACTGGAAATTGAAAGTAAAAATACCGTTCCCAAGTATGTTATTATTCAGAGCAATGCCTCAAACTCTAGATGTTTGCCCTCGTCAGTAATTCATATTTTTATTCGTAGCATTTATTTTTAGAAGTTAAATCTAACAAAAATGTAATTAACAGAAATGTTTTGGGATTGTTCATAAAACATGTTCAAAAACTAAATCTTATCTTCTGGACGCAGCTATCGAAACATATGCGTCTACGTCTCTTTAAAATACCAATAGAAATTCTACGTTCTTAATCAAGTTTTTAGGCGTGTTTTTCAAACAAGATATCCACACAATATGCTTAATGAGATCAACACAGCGTCTAAAATGACATCAGCAGCTAGGATAACGTGAGGTTATGCTATATTAATCACAGAACGATCTTAATTAAGGCATTTCGATGAAATTTAATTCAAAAACTCTAATCATGGTTCATGCGACTTGGGATTCATGCGACTTGGGATTTGAAAATCATTTCCTGTTATTCATCACACGGATATGTCAAGTCGATCTATTACTTTCAGAGGAAATGTTTGGATCCCAATCTTATTACTTTCACGTTGAGAAGTATATCTCAATTAATTACACGAATTGATAATCATACAAACAAGCCAGGCATATACATATATTTAGATATATTCAAGTATTAAAATATTTGGATAGTTGGCAAAATAATCAAAATATGGGGGTTTTATTCATATAATTCTTATCCTAAAAATTGTGAATAGCCAACAAGAATGCCTGACTTACACAGTTATGCCTATGTGAAGCTAAAACTTTTTTTATGTTGTTAGAAATACTTTTCGTACTATTCACACCAACACCAACAAAATGTTTATTCTATGTATATAACACTGGGTTAAAATAAATGGTATCAGGAATACGGTTCGTGTTATTTACACCAACACTATTCCTGTTTATCTTATCTATACTACACTTGATTAGAAATAAGTATTGCAAGATGCAACCTTTTGGTGAGAATTAGTGTGTCTTGCCATTTGACACTCATGATCTTCCGATGGCAAACTATCTAAAGTGCGGACAAATTAAATTGACCCTTTTGATTTTACCAATTTTCTCCATTCCTGTCCTTTATAGAAGTGAGATTTAAATACATTAAAAAGGTTTTATTTTCATATATATTTCATGTTAATTGAATAAAAAATAAAACAGATAAATTGTTAAATTTTAATTATTCTAAGAGACATTGACTTTTTGTGTATAGATAATTTATTGTCGTGGTTATCTTATACTGACCTGTTCCCCAAACACACGTTTCTTCACAAGTATTCGGAATTCTATACGGCTTTAATCCAATAGAATTCGAGTAAAATAAAACATGTACGTGATTCTTTTGTGAATATTTTGTGCATGTCTATATGCCATCAGCTTCTTGTGATTTTTTATGTCAAACAGATTCCAAGTTTTCCAATGTATCAAGTTGATTCTATTTAAACATTGGAACCCAACCCATAATTTTTCCTATGTTGTGAAGGGACATAGATACCTGCGTTTCCAGACATTGTTGTCAGGTCCGCTGAAGGTAGAATTCGCTTTCATCATTCTGGTATGGACTTCAACGCTATCGATTGTGACGTAGTGTGATAACACGCTTTCAAGGTAGGTAAACGTTTCACAGCGGTGATCTGTATTTTATCATCTTAAGTGATACTGTGTTCTGTTTACGCTTTACCATGGACAGGCTTGTACAGACCCGGTTTCTGTATACTTCTAACAAACCAGAATTTGTCAACGTTGCTGTAAATGCGTAAATAAAAAGTCACGAATGATATCAATTATGCCCTCGGTAGCAAAATAGCTGTAATCTCTAATACATCTCTATTTGACTTCCTCTTTTATAATTTAAAGATATATGAGAGTAAATCACTGTGATGAAAAGTGCACTTGCAACTAGTAAAATGTCTTACGTCAACGAAGGTTGCATAGAGGTCAATATTTTGTTCTTGGTATTTCTCGGCAGATGCCTCGCTGGTAAAACAAGTATCACCGGCTTTATAAAAGAACACCATGGCTTTCTCATAACTGCCCGTTTAAAGGTACGGTGAGATATAATTTAGTACTTTTTAGATTGCTCCCAAGGAATTTGCCGCCAATCGTTAGCAACTTTTTACCAGGGTTGTTGTCTCATGTTTGTCAGTATTTTTTTTGTATAGGTTAATGATTGTTGTATCTTTGAACACTTGGAGAATGGTATATTTTCCACAAATCAGGAGGAACAGTGTATGGATCTTCTCGATGAGTGCGATATCTCCGTCTTTGTTTGCCTCGGCCAGTATTGGAATGTAATCCAAGTTCTGCGCACCTGGAGTAAAAAAAAATTCATATTTCCTAAAGTGTTGGCGGGCCATTCAAAGCCCCGTTTCGTGGTACTTGGAGAAGGTTCTCAATATCTTCATCATTTGTGATCAATGATATTGTGAAATGATAGTCTTGTCCTTTTTCTTTGTGGATCTGTCAATAGAAATTTTGGGGCTGGCTAGAGAGGACGTTGAATACTAATTTTATTTATAGAACATGAACAGTCAAGCGAAGAGACTCTAGATATTCGATTATCCATTAAATGTGTTTCGATTGTGATGGCACTGCAGTAATTGGCTATGGACCGACGTATATGCTTAGTTGAGACTTCAAGAACAGCAGCTGTTCAATTAAACAGAGACCATCTTATTATTATAAGAAGGTGTGTAAAACAGCTTTCAGCTTCCAAAAAAGCAAGAACAAATACAATTTTGTATATTTTTTAGTTTAGCACTACGAGTCGTATGTTTGTAAACGCCCGCTAGCTACCGATATAAATATATACATGTACTCATTACTTCATAAATAGTATTGACAATAACAAGCAACAATAGAAGATATATACTCCCTTTTTCGTTAGTTAATGTCAAGCTTCTTTATTAGCCCTCATAATTATTTGCAGTCATCCCCCTCCAACAAAACAAAACACCGGAGCCAATCGTATAAACACCAAATGTGGATAGGGTACTAATGTTTATTCTGGACAGCATATTAGAGCGCTTGATCAATAACGTTGTCAGGATTGAACACCTGAATCTTCAGATAAGGAGTTTAGAAAGAATGTTGAAAGGAGTTCTAGCATATCTATATAAATAACATGAATCATGCATATTCTGGTTCCGTCATGAAGAGCACCCGCGACACATTCCTTTAAAAACTGTTCATTTTAGCATAGAATTACTTTAAATATTGAAAAAAAATAATAATCAAATTTAGGAAAACATTATTTGAACAAAAAGGTTCCCCAATTTTTGTAGAGAACTGACCATATTGCGCTGGTGAGCTAGAATCTGGAAAGGAACACCTTTTGTGGAAAATGAAAAAAAAATACAGAAAATGATTGAAAAAGCAGTTATGCAAATTCTTATTGCTAGTGGGCAATTTTTGAAAGTCTGTAGCTACATCAATTTTGAGAACGAACACCTCCTTTGAGGAACACCTCTTGGGGTGCTCTTCCGTCATTCATGAAAGAGAGACCCTGTGTGTATCACTACGAACATCAACACATGGGCGTTGTTTGGCAAACAAAATCTGCTATAAAAATAAAAGTTTTTCTCTGTTAGAAAATTACAAATATTCGCTTTATAAAACCAAGTAATCGTAATTTTTTTCAAGATTTGCTGTTCCTTATTCCCCGTTCGGAAATGTTTGTTCCAAACATGCATATAATTATGTGTTTTGTTCCTCTGTGTAAAAAGAATACAAAGGTTAACAGTAAAACCCTTGAGCCTTGTGCCCGTATGTTCTAACATTCACCCTTTCAATTTATTTGAGATGACTCTTGTGAAAGGGCAAGTGACTGCCGGGAAAGGCCGGTCAGACAGCTTGGAAAGACAAGCAAACCCCCTGGGATCTGGGTAACCAGGCACGTAAGGCACATTTGCAGTGTAATCGAAATTTATAAGGAGTCTCTATAGCTCAGTGGTAGAGCACTAGGACATGTAATCTTGGGGTCGCGGGTTCGATCCCCTTTAGAGTCTCTAAATAGTTTTCGATTGTCCCTCCGCGAGCCTTGTGCCCGTATGTTCTAACATTCACCCTCTCAATTTATTTGAGATGACTCTTGTGAAAGGGCAAGTGACTGTCGGGAAAGACCGGTCAGACAGCTTGGAAAGACAAGCAAACCCCCTGGGATCTGGGTAACCAGGAACGTAAGGCACATGTGCAGTGTAATCGAAATTTATAAAGAGTCTCTATAGCTCAGTGGTAGAGCACTAGGACATGTAATCTTGGGGTCGCGGGTTCGATCCCCGTTAGAGTCTCTAAATATTTTTCGATTGTCCCTCC
>LQRL01141654.1:10951-27594 GCA_001703475.1 Hydroides elegans
CCGTATGTTCTAACATAACCCTATTACTCGTTCACTGTGTTCACCATTTCACAGTCTAAAATGAAGGATTCACCCTGTTCACGAGGTTCACCATTCTACATCCTGACATATTGTAGACATAATGTTCACCATATAGATAAAAACCGTAATAGAAATATGATTTAATATGAATTCAATCTTTTCTAGTGAACAGTAATTAGCTTTTTAAAAAATACAGAAAATCATAAAATTTTGTAATAAAATCGTGAATTTTATTTCTAATGTTTTCAATTGTCACAACAAAATAAATTGTAAGTTTAAAATACAATCATTTAATATGTTGTTTTTCTCTTTTAATATCAGCAAATACTGGCGTCAATTCTACAAATAGACATGAAGTCTTTCAAAATCTTATTGGATTATTGGAGAAAATGACTGACCAAAGGCCAACGTAAAAAAAACTAACTACTAGCTTGAACAGAGGGTTACGACCGTATCTCCTTCAAAGAACTACGTAGGAAAAGTTAAGCCAGGGCAACCCAAAACAGTCTACAGTAATCCATCGTCACCTGAGGACGACGGATGCTGATGTTATGGGATAAGGAAATAATCGCGTTGCTACTATAAACAAGTATATTTGCATATTAAATAATTGTTTTAATTTACCAATTCATCGCGATCTAAATCATAAAGTCAAATTAACGAACAATATCTGATTATACACTTACATGGTATGATAAATATTATACATTATTTACCTTTTGCATTTTTTTTCTTGTGGTACTAATGCCTGATGCTGTGACGAAGCAAAACACATGCGATTCAATTATGCTATTGCTTATGATGTCACAATAACGCATGGCGCTCTAAGCTTTTAAACTTATATTTTCGTGAACATCGTGAACCTGATCAACGACCGTGAACATATGCTAGTCCTTGAGCTGATGTTCTGGAATAAAAAAATAAAATACTGCTTATTAAACTGTTCATAGTTTATGAACTTATATTTGTGTTGGTTTAAAAAGCTCTATTCCAACCCACGGACAACGCTTTATAGTGAAAAATGTTAGGCTATATAAAATGTTTATTGTTGAAATATATTTGATTACTTTGTGAACAAGAACCCGTTTAGACTATGTGAAAATCATCGTTTATTTTCATTAAAATATATAACTTGAACGGGTACGTAATAAATATATATTTAATTTAGCTAATGCATTTGAAGCTGTTTCGTCCTATTTAAAGCTTGCGAGGTGCGTGATGTTTTATTTTATTTAGTTTTCAAATTAAATTACATTCCATTATGAGGTCCTTACTGTCCCAATTGCTATTGTATAGCATATGATGAAAAATGTGTCTGTTTGTATTGAAACCTATGTTAACATAGTAAACCAGATCTCATATTGGCACCAATGTATGGTCGTGTTAAATAAACATACATATTGAGGTTTCAATTTCAAATGATATTAATTTTGGTTTATCACGCAAATCCACATATATTTAGTGTAAACAAATCAAATACACATTCTATATTCATTTATTTGTAAAATTGACTAAACTAGCTTTCAGAACATATATATTGATCAATAGATATCAGATAACAAAGATATTTTAATCTAATTTGCAATGACAATAATATTTAATTAAGATACATTTTCGATATGATGTGTGTGAACAAATTCGATAACTTGAAGATTCGAAGATCTAAGGGAAAATATCAACGTATGAAATTTTAACAGTGAAGATTCAGTAACTACGCGAATATTTCATTTTAAATATATGAAAAGCTGATAGCTTTTCGAAATCTAGCTGAAAATTTTAACGTAGAACGGTGAAAATTCAGGAACTACGTCAATATTTCATTTTTAACATATTTGGGAAACCTAACAACTTATTTCATTCAGGTAAATGATATGATCACCCATGCCAGTAGCTTATGACAGCAGTTGCGGGTATTCAGCAGAGAAGTCTTCAAGATTTCCCTTAGCAACTCTCGAGCATCTGATACGATGAGCGACGATGCCTTGAAACTCGTTGGGCAATCTGTCGCTTAATTTGGTGAGATGATTGGGGCGGGAGCTGGGTAGAAAGGATGCATCCTCGCGTATCTAAGAAAATTGGGAAAAAGTCTTCAGCGATGGAGAAAAATTTGCATGAAATGCGCGATGCGTAAAACTATCTTAATCATCGGTAAATATCTTTGAGACAATTGCTCATGTGTATATATATACTCGACAACAAAAGAAGTGTCCGGTTGTTCAATTCTCTGTAACTTCAAAAGTATTTGGTCGATTTTTATCAATTATGTATCAAATTAAACAACACATAATGTGAGTTCATTTAATAAGTTTCTACGACTCTATATTTGCTATCGACGATTCGGCGAACTCGTGAAAATGAACGAACGAAATAGCGAGTAACAAACCCTCAAATATGCATTTCATGGATTTTTAAACTATCTAGGCAGTAGATTTTAAAGGTAATTGGTACAACTGGACTCTTTAGGTGCTTACTCGAAAATTCAAGCCAGTTGCGGCGATCGCTCGAGTTGACAAAGTATCTTGAGAATGGTCAGACGCTAGCCACCGGAAGTGCCAGCTTTAGTACAATTGTTCAAAACTACTGTTTGAATATGTCAAAGGATGCCTTCACGGGTTTTGTAATGCTACATTAATGGGTTTACAACCGTTTTGGAAATTACGTTTTGCTTATTTTCTGGTTACTTCGAAACACGATATTTATCGAAAAGTCACATTCAGTGAACCTTTGTTAAATCCGTAGTTTAAGTTTTCAATCAAGAAGAAAACAGTTTTCGTGCATGTCTAAGACTACCTGATGGCCGATTTCCACGCCCAAGCCTCGTATCAATGGTGCGCGCAAGCGTATGCCTTGATAAACAGATCGAAGTATTCTACTCAATTTTAGCGTGATTACGCGGCTAAAATGACCGTTAAACAGTTTTTCATAACTCGTAACTCTAGAGTACAATGTTCTAACCTATTTATAGCGTATTCACTCAATTATCGATTGTTTGCGCGAAACCGCGCCTATATCGAGCGTATTTTCAATGCATTTCGCGACATCGTTTATATGGAAAACGAGGACAGCAACGGCCTTTCGGTTTATTTGTTATGCTTTGCACACCCTTGAAGATAACATTGACAATGACCGTTTTCGTTCGAACGCCCCGTCAATATAACCAGGTTAAGTTATTACTTTCAAATTTTGCCGAGTTTATTCGAAAATTATGGCTAGGCTATGGAGCGAATGGAATTCAAAATGCAATTAACAGAGTTAAGGGCATGTGGGCTATCTTGAAATCATACCGCTTTTATTGTGTAATGTGATCAAGACTGTTTTCGCAGTTAAGCGTCAAAAACACGTTGTTCCGACATTTTACGATGTGCGCTGCGACGCATGTGGCATAGAAATTAACTATTTTTCACCGTTTTTGAGTTACGAAAACCTTATACTATCTCTAGCACATAGCGCTTTTCCTCTCCTACCGATACTGATGGAATGGTGATCGAAATCAATGTTTCTTTGCCCTTCGATAAAACGAACGAGATACTCGTCAAACGGATTCCAGATTGTTAGGTTTGCGAGACCACCTATAATTATCATAACTGAAACTAACAAACGTGTTTTAATTGGTTCCACTTTTAATACAAGGAAAAAATATTAACCTTAAATGACCGGACACTTCTATTGTTGTCGAATATACATATTTTATGTTATGTATTTGCCTATCAGCAAAGTGATTCATTCATAAATATCACTCTTACAGAGTGTTTGATTGCGATTTTATAATTTTAACATTGACTATAGAAATGGCTCGGTACCGCTGTATTTCTATGTTTATCTTAATCGAACATCCGACTCTTACTAGCATACACTGTTATTTGTACATTGTAATTTAATCAGCCCTATAATCATAAAATCATGATAATATTTGCTAATTCTCTCAAATATTTCTGAATCATGAAATAAACAGGATGCATTTCAAAGCTCTAATATATTTGCCTTTAATTTAACCTTTTATTTGATGCCATAATTCGCGCAATAATGTTGTCATTATGTCAGTATTTATGCTACCGCATCGTTTCAGAATAAACGCATTCTTAGATCATCTTTGAATTTGACGAATAATTTGAAGATCAAGTTTGTCAAGTATGAATATGTTTTCAATGATTGCTTGCATTTCATGTTAATTTTAGGAATATACATATAAATCAGAAATATGTATCAATATCATAGAAGAAAAACGGTAATTTAATACATCATTGACACACAATTTACAGAAGCAACCATTTCATTCAGTCTGATCCCTCTACACCTTTGAGGTAGATTTCGTTACATTGTTTGCACAATTATAATGCCATTAAAATGCAAAATACGCAAAAACCTGCGACAACTAGGGTCCGTTTTCATTCGCCCAAGACTGACTTCTGGCACATGGACTGTTTCAATCATCACCCCAATACAAAACCATCCCTTGTTGGGTTTTGTTCTGGCAAGATCATGTAAGTCATTTCTTCAAGAATGACGGTTTTTCTCCACCAAAGGCATAGGTACGAAGAAATAGAAACTTTTGACCTGTCACACGTTTTCTGATTTAAAGCCTGTTATCAAGTAGGACTAACTACAGTGATGTTGTTTGTTCACATATCCGCTACTACTCGATAAAAAGATAACAGTAATTCCACACTTGTCAGGCAATTATTCCAAAACGCACAGAAATTTAAGGCGGTCTCCGCCTTATATTAAACCAGTATAATAGAGCCTTCAATCACTAATCTTGTCTTTAGCATATTTTTGCTGCTATATCACGTGAAATACGACCAGTCCAACGCTTTAATTTGAGTATCAGTTTCATCGGGGTAAGAAGAGGTCTGCCTGTCTAGTTTGCCATCACACGATGACAGCAAAATGGTAATGATGGCTTTTAAACTGTTACCGAATAGTTACATAAAACAGACAGGTTGCATCTACGCCTTGCATACTAAGTTGACTTTGATGTTTCCGACATCGATATCGTATTAAATCATGATTTGATACAAAAGGGCGAATTAAATCTATATTTAGTAGTGTCACTGATTTTTAGAAAGGATTTGCACCAAAACCACCTGGAATCGACCTTAAAGCAAGATGCAGGTTAAACAAATCTGCGGCCAGGCCTGCGGGGATGTGAGAAGACGCGGTTAACAAAATGGTAACGCTGTGCTGTGGCATATCATTTTAGTAAGGCAGTTGGGGTTTGATGTTTAACGTCTCTAACAAGAACCCATAAATACAGGGCACAACGGCTTAACTTACGAATGAATTTTATTCAAACACGTTTTTTTTCTAACTATTACCTTTGGGACAACGCACAGTTGATCATCTTCTGGAGTGGGTTAGGAAGTATTAGAGGAAATGAGCCAAGGTTGGGTCTCGTTTAGTAGCACCCCCACCCCTACCTACGTAAACGGCGGTTCACACTGATGAAACTAGTTTGATAAATCAATTTAATCCCTATGCGATCTCTTTGAGCGCTCCAATAATCGAGACGTAGAATCTGCATAAAGTTGGAACCGCGAAAATTGTATTAAAATACCAAGGAAATCATTTATAAATAAAGAAATATATATTCATGAATAATACAAATGTTTTGCTATTACTTATCTATACGAAATATATTATACCGTGGTCTAATTTTGCTTATAATTTATCAACATGATGTAATAATGAAGTATGACCATCTATGAAAAATCCAATGTATGTTTTGTGATATGGTAAAAATATTTTTTACGATGGCATATTGAGCGCGCTCAAATCCATTACATCATATGCCCGTCATAAATTACAACTACGCGTTTTTTTAAAATATACACACGACATGTAAACTGTAATTATCAGATTGACTTGAAGGTGTATGCAATAACGTTTAAAACTGGTACAAAATACGATATTTCCACAAACATGTGTAATACAATCAGTGACATAAAGGCGAAATGAGTTTTAAGGTTAAAAGGGCTAAAGTTATTTGGGCTTGCGGGATAAGTGTTTTGAGAGTGTCGTTGTCAGGGTGTCGTATTTTACGACAGAAAAAGAACTATCATATTGCCGCGAGGGTCGTGTGTTAACACAGCCCTTTATCGCCCGCTTTTTCATCTACATATCGACACGAAATCATATCTTGTTACAAATACAAAATGAAGGACCGTTGTATTTTTGGGGCGGAACAAATCTCGTTAACATTTTCTTAATTAGACAACATGTTTGAACGTTTATTACAATGAGGCACTTTATACCTTAGAAAAGAATAATATTCTAACTGAAAGTTTTACCTTTATACTCAGTTTTCATCTCAGACCCGAATATCTTGTAACAAACGCCGAATTTCGGGCTAAAATTATGAATTTTGCATAATAATGATGCAAAAAAATCGCATCAGTGCATCGCATTATAAAACATAATCATCTCCTTTACATCCATGATACACCAAATATAATATCATGGAATTATAGATCTACATGTATGTGATTTCAGATTGATAAATGATCGAAATTAATTGTCTTGACCAGAATTGGTAAGATTCACAGGAACGACAGGTTTGGTCACCTGAAATCAACGTTTCATAGCAACCATACCGTGTAATGTTAGGTGCACGTGGTTACTAATAAAGCCCTCGCATCGCCCGCGGCTTATTACAGTTACGGTTCATCCAAAATGTATAATTTCCAACATTCAAGCTCCTTTATGGACACTGATGGCGCTTTGTTACAGACCAAAATGGAACCCGATCAAAAGGTGAGATGACCATTTTTATTCAGTTTAATGCACACAGTCAGACAGGCATTTGTCTTTGAATCAGATTCGATTATATGCTTGGCATCTGCAATATTGGCAGTTTGCTTGACCGTTAACGAGTGGTTTTGTGGTTGCGCTATAACAATGTAAGCAACATGTTGTTTTCTTTAATATTTTTTTTAATGATTGTATAGATGAAGTAAAATAACGGAAATCATGCAAATCAGTTTTTCCTTTGATTTTGTGATTTTGCGGATCGAAATGTGAATAATTCAATATTTAACATTCGTTTTTATATCTGAAACCAAAAATATGAAATCAAAATTATGTTGTTTATCTAGTAGCAGAGATGCCTTTTATAATGAAAGACAGTCCTCAAAATCAGCTTGGATATGACAGTTATGACAGATTCCCAAACAATGCAATACTTTAATTGCATGTTTTCACACCAATATGTTCGGAATATGCACTCACCCCAAACACCTCAATGGCCGTCTTATGAAGACCGATCGAGATGCGATGACAATCAACAATCAACAGATTGCGATTCCTCGTCAAAGAAAAACGTAGTTCAACGTCAAAACAACGTTGGTTTACATACGTTCAAGCAAAGTATCATGGACGTCCAATTTCGTTTTCTTCCCAGGTTAATATTGTGAATGTGTGAAAATAAGACGCCATAGACACAACAGCGTTAGGCGACAAAAACGCTTAAACTATAAACGTCGCAACAACGTACGTTCTTGATGGGGGTAACAAACCTATAACAAGACGTATCAGTGAAAGTGGGTTGCCCATCAGATATTGAACCAGGCTCACACCGGGGGCCTAATTAAACGCGACTTAAGCGGTCAATGAGAACTTGGACTTTTCCTAATGTCGTTGTTGAATCGAAGTCAAACTCCCCTGTTCTTCTACTAAGCATACACTATTAACCCACAAAGCCCGTGGTACGCCCTCTGAATCTCCCAAGGGCCGAAATGACAGGGCGCAGGGATTTCAACATAGTTTTGATGAAATGCATAGTCTTGTGGCAGGTCCTTAGTAACCAGCCCGGTTCAATCAAACAAGGAAAAAAGGGAAAAGGAGGTCTGAAAAGAATGACATGTATTGTATTTTTAAAATATTTCTTAGTATGGTCACTTTTGATGCATTATTGCAATCGTTGCCTCAAGGAATGGAGACTTTGTATTTTGGCATTTGACCACGAAAAGGAATGTTTGAAATTAAACGAGTGATTAAAAGCTTGTCAGTTGTGAGTGATGTAGAAATATTGCTTATTTCAATGCTTATATATGTCATATATACTTTGTAAAATGAATGTACAATCTGTATCAAGATTTACCATGAAAATGTTTTGACTGATACATTTTCATATATAAAGATATGTTTAATTGCATGTACTATAGTTGTAGTTGGTGTTTCCATTTGGAAAGTGTCTTGCGCCGAAGGCGTGTGATAAGTCGAGGTTCCAATTAAACAAAAGCTTCCTTGGCTTTGTGACAGCGTTCGCGTAACGTGTTCTATTCGCGTTTCCCGACTTTCCCGCGGAAACTGTTTTAGAGACAATTTTATCTGGCTGAAATGGTAGTGTGCATGTATATCAGAGAATGATATTAAGTTACGATATTGTGGGACTATATAAAATCATTGAACGAATTGCTCATTTGCTCCAGCAAAGACAAGTTAGAAATGTGTTAAGTGGCTGATGTCCTCAGGTGCCTCGTTTAGTTTATTTTTTATCCGGGGTCATTCCCTCATCACTTCAGAAAATGCCTCCTCAGTTATTTTCATTCATGTACCTGTTTTATAATTTTTGATACATATTATATTATTATATTTTGTTTATTCTGAAATTTAAAAAAAAAATGCATATCGACATCTCTAATTCATGCTGCATTAACGATGCCGTTTGTGGAAATGAAAGATAATAGTTTCACGTTAAAGGTGAAACCGCGTAAGCACAGCTTTAAATAATGGAGTGGATACCTTTACATACTAGAAGACGATAATATATCGGTTTTTATAATTACATTCGTAAATTTGAAACACCAGACAGATTTATTTGCGGTGCTTTATTACGGCTTTACGTTGCGTCATTATTTCCCCAAAAATTGCCTTAATTTCTTAATCGGCTGTTATCCAACTTATACATCTCCCCACATTTTCGATATAATTCTGCTAATCTATCACATTTTCCTTTGTGTTAGGATTATTTAATAATCAGGGTGTTCTTTACGATGAGTCGTTAATAACATGGCGCACGTAAATCGGGGGCCCTATTGAGGTGTAGGGTATCGGAAGATTTATGTGTTAGTCCTTCGCAGATTAAATGATGTCTGTGTTAAAACGTTTCAAAAAGATATCATACAATACGTTATATGATAGATGCATTATGGCAAATGGCAACAATTCCGTCATCATGGTTATCTTTAATCTATGTTTAACCATGAGAGTGATCATCTGGTTATAAAAAAAAAAAGATTATCTGGTTATGAAAAAAAAAAAAAGATTATCTGGTTATGAAAAAAAAAGAGATTATCTGGTTATGAAAAAGGTGTCGGATTCATTATAGTGAGATCATTCGATTATCCGTGAAGCAGAAATTGTTGAACCAAATGTCGAAATTATAGCATTTCTTCTTGATGTGTTTTTTATGGTCTCTAGTTTAATTCGCATCCTACTAATATGTAAATCAAATTGATGCGTTATCAGGTTAATTCATAATCATAGACATTGTTACAAAAATGTTATCTGTCTGCAATTTTCTCGTTTTATATATAGAACTATTACCATAATTCTTCATAAATGCATGAGTTTATATTAGATATCGTTGATGCTTGATTATTCACGGTAACAAAAAAAAATTCATTTGAGTGAACATTGGAGATTAGCTACATTAAAAAATCTAACTTATTTAGACAACTATTTTTTAACTTGTATAATATGTGTTTCTTTGGCAAAAACAAGATGAATGTAGAAAATTAAACATCTAAGCCTAGACCTTTGTTATTTTATATATATTATAGAGTGACACATAAAACCTAATGCTCGTTGCCCGGAGCAACGGTGCTTAGAAACAGAGCGAGTGAGCGTCACTGCCCCCAGCCACCAAACGTGGCATTCTGATTCTTTGTTTTGCATTTTATTTGGCTGGCCAACTTTGTTTTAATTTGCTGGTATGTTTTTGCAGACTGCTAATAAAAAGTGAACTTGTTTTAAATGTCACCTCGGGGATGGGATTATGGGTTGAAAATTTAATATATTTTAACATACCTCGTTATTTTAAATTATAAATGTATGACTCTTAACATGAATGGTAAATATATTCGGACAATATTTGGACAAGTGTATATTGTAATGTATTATGGAGTATGTTGTCAAGTCCATTTTAATTCCTGTCTTTAAGTCATAAATATATGACCGACTCACCTTTGGTCGGTTTCTGTTCACGGTGTTAGCATTAAGCCGGTGTTGGGCATTTCAGGAACATGCGTGTTTCTCATCAGTAGGTCTATGTTCATACACATTTACATATAAACACTATTGATATTAAAAGGCTTAACGAAAATCAATTTTAAAATACCAGTGTTTTGCATCTGGAAAGAAGATAAGGAAGCGCTCAAGCCTGTCTCAAGCCTTGCTTGGAGCCAACACCGTGATCTGCAACCGGCCACTTGTATTTTCTTTATTTTATTGTTCTTTCGGACACTGTTGCTATTTTTCCTGCGGAATCTTGTTCATAACATATTATTAAACCCCAGTGATAAATGACCTGACGTGGTGCGGTGTCCTTAACTAGATGTACGCCGACTTCTAAAAAACATGTCGTCTACTCCTTAGGCCCAAGGCAATGTTTCGACCAGATAACACCATTTAATCAACTAGATTAAGCCGCGTAATTTCACGAAATCAAGAACAGATTTTGCCTCTACATTCATGTCAGATCAGAGATGCTATCTGCGTTAATAAATCACGAAATAATTCTGCGTATTTTGTTCATTTTTACTTTGTTCTCAACTCAGATGACATTTTATGGATTGCCCAGGTGACAACGAAATTACAAGAATATGGTATTTTTGAGAAACCTGACTGACCTTAGCTCGACACATTCCATGTGAGGATATTTATTTTTGAAGATGGTATGTCTTTGTTTGGAAATATGTAATGATTAATAAGTCATTTATTTCTTAAGATTAACATTTTAGATTAAAGTAACACATTAAAAGAAATATTTTGGGGTGGAAATGTTTGAGTCAAGATTATCATGGTTTATTGCGAAATTGCAATAAAGCGTTCAATTTAACTTTTGAAACCAACAGAAACAACAAAACAATGAGCGTGTTTTTGCCTAGATAAGCTATTTAACAGGATGCTTGAACTATTTTAATCGTAAAGGCGGATAAAAGGAAGTGGTCGCAAGCGATCGAACATGATATGATGCTAGAGAAAGCCTGGAAATCAAAGTTCGTCTTATTTTTTTGTTGTTGTTCCATATATCTATTTCTATTTTCATTCGAATAGGTTTCAATATGGAGTCTACGAAAATAATTTGAATTCATAACTTATGGCGATTCCGGTTTTCATCGAGATTTAAAAAAATATTTCGGCTTCAGGCATATACAGTTGTAAAACTCTTGTAGACTACTGTCGCGGAATTTCTGTATCAAGATGCCAAAAATTGTATCATGATTATGTTTTTTTTCTGATACCGTTATAATAGGGCCTATTACGACGGGTCCGTATTACATTAAATAAATCTATGGTATGTTTATTCATCATATTTGTAAACTTTTCTACCAGAATATGGCAGTGTGTCACATGCAATCATATAAAACAATATTCTACCTGCGTTTTTGTGATTTGCAGTGATTACTCCCGTTGAACATATGTCATTGAGAAATTTGCGAGATTTTGATTCATGGGCTTAAGACGACATTAATCCCAAAAACCTTAAAAAAGGAGGGGGGGGGGCTTTTGGGATGACATACCCCTGAGCTACATCATGTGACCTCGTTATATGGCCCATGTCACCCAATGTAAAGATCACTATCTCGATGACCAAGACCTTAGACGATAATCACCTCGTATACAAATTAGCCATAGTTTTCCTCCCTATACTCTCGTTTTTGTCTTTTGCTGCTGCGAATTTTTCAGCGATCGTTATCTCGCGCCTTGATCGAAATCTGTTGTAAACTCTTTTGTGCATTACACAAAATATAGCATGTTCGCCTTTTATGTCAGGGCGCATTAAGATCATTGTATTGCTTTTGCAAGGCTATTCGTGTTCACTCAAGGGAAGGTAATGGGGGACAAGAAGAAATCGAGATGCTTCAGAGTCAATACAAGTTATTGTGCGACTTATAAAGATATGACTTTTGAATCATTTTGGTGTAGTTTGATAGAAAAAATGGCGCTAAGTGCTAATTGAAGGGGGTACCTAACATGTTGAGGTACATCGCATTTTAGGTTAGAGCACCAGCTATATCCGCCGTTTTCACTGGGATTATTTTTTTTTCAAGAATGGTTGACATCTTCATATTCTGTACCAGCCGCAATACTTGCAGCATCAATAGAACCCTATGTTTCTCGCGATGTTCATTTTTTCTCGCTGCTATGTGTTTTAAGGGAATGACATGGGCTGTAATCACATCATTCTTGAAGGACAGGTTTTTAGGTTTGGCCCAATAAATACTGTGTTATGTCTATTATGAATGAATGTCTCTTGAACTGATGACATTTGGTTGTCATCTTACCTTGTTCTACGAAGCAGTGTGATGAAAATTACAGCCAATTTATTGAAAACCTTGTTATTATAAAGTCATATGTGTCTGGAATGAAAAGTGCGTTAATTATCTTCGAAAAAGTGGTGAAATGGCATTGGGCTTGGTTTGGTAGTAAAACTATGATTTTGAGTTATAAAAGGTAAAAAATGATAAAATTAGCCATATTTTGATTTCAATCTTGTAGTTGAGTCACAGCATTATCTAGCAACATTATTGTGGTTAACAAAATAGGATGAATATGATATAAAAACAAAGGTAATTTCTTGTGGAGAATGGAGAGCTGATCTCATCTTAAGCAAGCTATTTCTCCATTCTAAAATCATTATTAATATAAACTATTCATAATGAAAAAAAATGTTGGTTTCGTTTTTATGTTAGTCCGAGGTGGTAATGGCAAATAAATAGAATACTAAATGTGATCAAATGGCCATTTAGTTTTGTAGACGCTTTTTGGATATTTTGAGCAAAGCATGTATGTAAGAAAGCGTCACTATCTTTGAAGCGATTTATTCAACCTAGAACAATTAGCCGCGAATATCATTTGCACTTTATATATACGTTTGCGAATAATATATTCTCTATATTTAGCCCGAGGTAAAGCGAATTCATAAACATGCATTTCATGAATATGAAATAACGTGCCAAGCGTCAACGAGGGATTCAAAGTTATCATAACCAGGTTCATTTGTAAGAAACAACTCACCTAAGATCACCCCAAAACACGTCATTATTTCAGTTAAGTAGTTATGTAAATCAATATTGATGCTTTGCTTCTATTTGTGCTTTGTATGCATAAACGAGCTTATTAAAATGACAAATTAAGTGAATTGTGAACCACTGACACTATAACACAAGGAAATGACAGAAAGGGTTGTGAGGTTTTTACTTTTTATTTTGTATCAATTATTGAAGCAACAAAAGCCCCTCAAAATATAAGAAATAAACGCTTTTTTTGTATTGATACATGTATGCGTAACTGTAATGTAAGATTGCTTATTATCATTTATAACCGAAGCAGAACACTGAATAATTGCGTAACGTTTGCGTAAAACATATATATGTTTACTATTTTAACACTTAAACATATGGTTTTTAGTAAATTTATCTTGATAAGTTTGCCTTATCAATCTTAAATATGTAAACAAATACGCCTTTTGCATCAGCCACCCCTTATTTACCGTAATTGAATCATTAATTTTCTCGTTAATTTAAATGCAGTGGGTAATGTATCAAACGCTTTATATAACTCATTGTTTCACAATTTAAAATTCAAAATCTCTAATTCATCAAAGCGCGGTTAACGCTTTGTAAAATATAGTCATTAAAACTAACTAATCTAAGCTACATACTCAAAAAGTTTAGGTCATATGAAATAAATATGTCTAAATAAACATAACAAAATTGATATCACAATGCAAAAGACACAAATAGTTCATTTTCATCCCGTTCCACGAAGCCTCCGATTGATCCCACAGCATAAAGGATCTATCAGAATTTAGAGGCTTTCGATACATGAGGAAAATTAAGTTAAGCCTTTTTTTATCTAAATATAGCTAGCACTGGGCAAAAATGCCTCGTCTGTCCGCGACACATTTCCTCCCATTTGCAATGGTTGATAATTCTGCACAGAGGGCGCCACCGTCGATGAGTACCCGCTTGACTGTGAAGACACATTGTGACTGGGCGAGTTCAATTTATAAAGCAACTTATTATCAGGCGGCGCTATATGCGTCGTTTGTGGCAGTTTATGCGTGCGCGCGATTTGCACGTATGAGTCACTATCTCGACGCGGTCGCCCTTGGTGATGGTTGCTATGGTGATGTTGATGGTTGCTATGGTGATGACTAGGGGGACGCTGGCCTCGTTCTGGAACTAGAGGGGGTTCCCCGTCTTGGTAGAAGGCTACGTGTTTTGGGGGAACGCTGGGAGCGCGTGTGTCTTGGATGTGGAAGCCATGTTGTTGCTGTGGGGTGATGCGACCGTGTGGGGATAATGCTGACTGGAGTGGAGCTGGAAATGGGGAGAATGCTAATATTAGATATGATATTAAAATAAATAAAATCATCATAAAATCAGATATTATTTTGAATATTTAATTTGAGAGATATGATGATCAAAATATTATTTTCATTTTTTTCTCATCAATTTCTTTAAAAGTATAATGAATCTATATGTAGAATAACTTTCACTTATTTGTTTATGAGCATATGTCATAGATGATTATTAGATATGTATGAGAAACTTATCAGGTTTTATGCTAGTTTTTGTTATAAAATAAGGGAAATGTTATAGGATGATCTTTTTCTGTTAAAAATGAGTTATCGAACCAAAAGGTCACATATCGATTCTAAAACAAATCCTTTAACATAATCGCCATCACCAAACAAATTATTTGTCGTGGCATTTAACGGTGAGTGTTGGATTATTGACGCAGAACGAGAAATGAGTCCAAATAAATGTGTTCTGAACGTGTTGCACATGTTGATTGAGCAGATTTGGCGTGATATTTGATAAAAGGAGCGAATTAAAACATCAAAGGGCGCCGACATAATGAGATAAATATTGTAAAAGGCTTATATACTTGTGTTTTATTGGAATATAGTAATTTAATCAAACTTGCAGATGATTATTAGGAGATCATTTCACAAGATCCTATCTTCAAGCACAAACGTCATGAATTTATGGAGACATGTTATTTTGCACTTTAAAATGAAATCATACAAATATGTGACAATAATATATGTCACAAGGTCGTCGAATTATAAACTTAAACTTTATATATTTATGGCAACTTTACATAGTTGTGGAAGATGTTAATAATGATATTGCCAAGTTAAAATATAGTCTGACCTTGGTCGAAAGTCTATGTATTCGTACTCCTTTCATTCGAAAAGTTTTATTCACACAATGAAACTGTCAAAAATTGGCGGTACCCTAACTCTATAGCGTTGTTAAAAATTCTCATGCAATGCAGGTGCATAGCTTTAAATAAAATTGTGGAAAAGTATAAACGCTAATATTTTGATAATATCCTTGTATAAACATAATTTTTATAGTTGATGGCAAAATAAAAATCTTCAGAAAACCATATTAAAGCAAAATATTTTGCGATTTTTTCTTGCGATTATAGTTTGCATGCTAAACCTTTTTTGCGAAATTTAATGATTTTTTTTCTCTAGAATTTATCTTATTTAACAGGAGTCATGCGTTACAAAAAAAAAACCTTATATTGCATTTGCTCGGTCATCAGTCATATGGTCTTTTTGTGTGACTGGGTGGTGTAACATTACAGATCTGGTATCCTTCATAATTGATGAGCCTTTTGTTTTGCTGAGAATCTATATCATATCAGATGCAAGATATTCTTAAGTAGAAGGGCCAATGTAAAGCCATGGGTTTTGGCTTTATAGTGAGAAAATCCCATTCGTTATAGTGAATTAATGGTTTTGATGGTTCAATGATGCAAACATAGACGTATGTTGACATACGTATGATGGATGTCTGGTATAACGGTATTGTGGAAAACAAGGTTGCTGAATGATGACGAAATTAAATCAATCACTTAGAAGACGTTATCTTATTAACCACCCATACTATATCTTTTTAGTTTTGATTTATTGCTTTAAAGCTGTTTTATGCAAGAAATGAAGCTTTTTTTTATTTGGAATTATATGTTGATATATTGAGAATGAATGTTTTGGTTGTAGCCATTGATGCATTTTTGAAATATAAAGGTAATTATTGAATTTGCCGTCAAAATAGTCTAAAATTGTATCGTATTTGCTATATCTTTAAAGATGTATATTGCTCTTGATGAGTTTGTTTAACTCATGACGAATGATATGTCATATAAAGTGTACTCTTTTAGCAATTTCAATAACCTATAGAAATGAGCTATTGATTTCAATAACTCACTGGACGTTATGAACCCAAAAAACTCTTTCTCTAATGAAGCACATCTCACTACCTCAAGCTACATGTACTTATTAAACCTCTGCTATTAAAGTAATAAACAATATCATATATATAGCACCTACAAATTTGATAATAAAAAGCTCTTAAGCTGTGAAATGCCTTTTCTATAGC
>LQRL01141654.1:33531-46089 GCA_001703475.1 Hydroides elegans
GACAAGGCGCCTTTATATGAAATGATCAAGTGTTAGCAGAAACATAAATATATTCGTTTATTGGCTGTCAGTGTCAGCAGCAGCTTTATAAGGATTTTTGATTTAGCATCTCGAGTCAAATGTGACACTGCCGCGCACACGTTAAAGCTTAATTGAAGGATTCTGTGTAGGAGGGGTTAAATCAAGTTTCGTTTTGTATATGGGACGTGTTGTACAATCATATTTCATTACTGTATTCTGTAGCCATGTATCCACTTCAGGTTTGGCAAAATAATTTCGACCGAAATACTATACGCAAAATAAAAGGATGTGAGAATATCAAATTTTATTGTAACTTGACCCATATGGTTCGGAATATCATGAATCATGTCCCATTCTTAATGCATGATTCGCTAATAATTTAAGTATGACTCACTCGGAGCCAGCAAGCAAAATAGTGCTTAGATGTTTTAACATTTTCTTGCACGGAAACCCACAATTATATATCTACTTATCCCAAGCAAAATTCCTAGCGGTGGCTTGTTAGTCGGGTACTTGTCTCCACCAGTTTATACAAAGGACTTTCACTCAAATGCCTAAAATGATTAAAGTTAGAGACCCTTTTTTTACTAAACATACCGCGATCACCACAAGACGCGAACGCCCCCCTCCAATCTGTAAGTAAATGGGGACCCCTTCTTTTTTTGAAGACCCCTCTTTTTTAAGACTCCCTCTATGTTCCCTTACAGATTGTGTCCTATGTCTTTGCCGTACCCCCAGGGCAAAGTGTCACCAAACAAACTTAAACAGTAGTTGTCGTTATAAGTAATAGTCACTTTTTTGTACAAAGCAGCAAACGAATTTTGTCAAGAAAAGGGTAAGTATCGTTCGTAAGTCGGGTGTGAAAATCGAAGCTCGCCTTAATGAGTTGCCACGTTTTCTCTCAACCCACGAATGGCTTTTCGAGTGGACTCTCAAGAATAAATGAAGAAAGCAGAAAAATCGTTCAAAGAAAATCGGACAGAGGTGTCTATCGCGGTGGGAATTTAATGAGACACGCTCAGCTAAGCAAACTCAGTCGAATAAAGACCTTAATTATAGATTTCAAATTAAAGCAAAATAAAGTCATACATTAATATCTATTCCTCAAATCAAAGTAAGCGTGCCATTATTAAGGGGGATTAACAATATACAACTGTATAATTAGGTACAGTTGATCAAATCCGTATTAAAGAGAGAAGGCCATGCTAACACATCGATGTCAATCGCTGGTTCTGTAACTCATTCTTTGACCACAATACAATATTTTCAAAAGCAAGGTGAAACACAAACAACAAAAATCTGAAGATCGACTTAAGCTCCAACACCACCTTCGAGCGGGTTTAAAGATCTATAGAGGAAATTAGTTGTTTCTGCGTTTAATGTACCATAGCTAGAGTAGGCAAACTTGTGTTGCGTCCGAACAATACATAACTAGCTCTCCACTCATCCATTGACTTCCCATTGAAAGGTGTTCCACGCTGTGATATTATATTCGCGAACAAAAGCTGTTGAGGCAATAACCATGTAAACCACTTGTGTCAACTGGAACACAATTCCACGTTTTATGAAAAATCGCCGCGCAGAATCGAATTTGAACTTGACTTGTTCGACGCTCGATTAGGACATAGGTGTCTATTCATTTTTGGTTTTATATATGTTAGCACACCTGAGCACCCTTCAACTACAGTTTTTGGCATTCAACAAGCCATTCAAACTTCGGTTTTGAAGTTGCTGGTTTTTATGTGACGTCAATAGGTGAGTTGCCTTATTAAAATTAAGTGCCTTTCTTGTGTGGCCCTCTTCATTATTATGCACGCGCTTAACGATTAATTAAAATAGTTGGGATTTATTGCGTTTATGGTACGAGGTTACAAGCTGGAAAATCCTTCAATCCAGGGCTGAACCATGTAAAAACCACAAGCCAGATTTATGAAAGGTCACAAAACGAAAATGACACAGAACGTCATGAGCACGGCGATAACGGAATTAGTCTTGAAATAAACTATAGAAATGCCGTCCAGAACCAACCAGTAAACCATTTTAGTTTCATTCCAATAAATATAAAATAACTTAGACCATTTAGCAAGCTCACCTTTTCCATATAGGCCTTGCCATGTTCCTTCTGCTGGTACTCATCCGCCGTGCTGACCTCGTTGCTATAGCCACCCTGTTGCTTAGCACCATCAATCGAATCAAAACTCTGCTCCTTCGTTCCTTCCTCCGTTGCCCGCACTGCTATCTTCTGACTACTAAATAATTTCGCGATTCGCTTCTGCTTATTATGGAACTTGATGCGATCCTTATGTTTAAGTACTACTATGGCAACCAGGAGAAACACAATGAGTACACCCGATATCACAGCAACCGTGGTTACTATGGTGATATTATCATTTTTGACCAAATTCTTTTGATCGTCGTCATCGTCTTTTGATTGGCCGGAGGATTGGCTGTATGATTGATTGACTGAGATAGTGAGTGTGTGGTGGGCTGACAGGGTGGGTGTACCCATGTCCTCAACGATGACGGTTAAGTTGAATTCTTGAATGTCGATGTCACTCAAACTTCGAATAGAGCGTATTGCACCAGTGCGTTCGTTTATATCAAAATAATGGTCGCCATCACCACCGCTTTGTAGGATATACCGCAATTTAGCATTGGTTTGAGTATCGAAATCATTGTCGCTTGCTATAACATGTGTTATGATATTACCACTTTGAAAATCATTGCCTATATGCACTGTATGATTGGTGGGCGAGGGAAATTGAATCAACGGAATATTATCATTTATATCCGTTATAGTAACAGCTACAAAGGCCTGGTCGCGCAGATGCGTGTGCTCTGAATCGATGGCCAACACATGGAACGAATACTCATTGCTGGGGGTCTCTGCAGCCTCGGCATCAAACTGCACACTCGTATAAATAGCGCCCGTGGCGGCATCTATGTTAAATAGACCGGTACTTTCAGATTCTTCACTCAACTGGAAAATCACTGGTGCTAATCCTGGATCCCTCGCATCGATCGCAACCCGGTCGATACTCGCCATAATCCCACTGGCCTCTGGGATCGTGAAGCTGTACGCGTGCTGTACAAACTCAGGCGGTTCATCGTTTTCGTTTATGATGTGGATATTCAAAATGGCCGTTGTCGTATGTGCTTCGACGCCTTTGTCCCTCGCGATGATACCAAAGGAAAGCACGTGGTAACTCTCGTAGTCAAAGGGTATCTTTGCCGTGATGTTACCACTTGTGGGATCCACGGCTATATAGGCCATGGCTTCCGAATACAAATCATACTCAACTTGCCCATTTTGTCCGAAATCATCATCAGTAGCATGTACTTGGTGAATAAAAACACCCGGTGCATTATTCTCACTGATCGATACATTGTATACTTGCCGTGTAAACTGTGGTGCATTATCGTTCTTATCTAAGACTGTGACCCTAATATCAGCCGTTGACCTCCGACTCGGCGTTCCCCGGTCGGTACACACGAACTGCAAATCATACGTGTCCTTGACCTCGCGATCGAAATTCGCATTAGTCGCCAACGTGAAATCTGACCTTGAACTTGAAGTGGCCGTGAGTTCAAATGCGTTATCTTGGTTATTCTCCAAATGACACGTGTAGCGCCCACCGTCCCCGGAATCCGGGTCTTCAGTTGAGATAAGACCAATGAAGGTACCCACGGGGTCGTTTTCCTCGATTTCCATGTTCCCACTTTCAGCGAATGCGTTGACTGTAATGATAGGCGCGTTATCGTTGACATCAACTATGTCCACAATGACTTGGGCTTCAACGGGGAGCGTTTCGTGGTGGAGCTCGCGCGCAGTGACTTGCAAGATGAATTGCTGGTTGGTTTCATAATCTAGTTCCCCGATCAGGATAATCTCACCGGTTTCATTGTTGATACGAAATAGGTGTCCAAACGCCGATTGTGTGCGTTGGTCAAACGCATAGATGAGTTCGCCGTTTCGCCCGGAATCATCGTCGATCGCCGTGACTCTTATCACCGCATCGTTTATGCGCATATCCTCTGCCACACTGCGACTATACACTTCCTGCGTAAACTCGGGCTGATTATCATTCACATCCACGATATTGATATCAACCGCCACAGTTCCGGATTTATCTCCTCTATCAAACGCTGCCACGACTACCCTATACAATTGCCGTACCTCGCGATCTAATCGATGTACAACTTCCAAATAGAGCGATATAGCGCCGTTGGAACCGTTAATCTGGATTAATTGGAATTCAGGGACATTACTCGATGTTAACGTATAGTGGCTGATCCCGAATGCTGGGGAATCCGGATCGTCCGCTTGAGGAAGCTGAATTCTGGATCCAACGGATGTGTCCTCAGGGATGGAACGCGAGATGAGTTGTTGGTCGAATTCCGGGGAGTTGTCGTTTTGGTCTTGTATCGTAATGTGACAATCGACGATTTGAACGAATGAGAATTCGGGATTTTCGCTGGTGATTAATAGCCGAACGTCCAGAACACAGGTGGATTTGTAAACACAGTCATGGAATAGTTCGCGATCTATAGCAGTGTTGGTTCGTAGTATACCACTTTGTTGGTTGATGTAGAAATAGTCAGCAAATGGGTTGTTTTGAGCAAGAATCTGAAATTTTAAATCGTTGTTGTATTGTGAAGGCACCAAGTTCTGCAGATTAGCATCTGTAGCCACATCCCCGACAAAGGCGTTATTACCGATGTTTTCAAATATTGAGAAATCCAAATTGATTTCCTCTTGCGATGCCACAGTGTGTATGGCAATAAATAGGATTAAACATATTCCACAAACAAATGTTGTTGCCTCCATTTTTGTTTATGTTTGTGTAGGATGACGTTTATTTTATCCGATTAATTGGCGTTTGGGACACATCTGTGACACGAAATCTGTTTGCTTTATGACTTTGGGTTTTTCAATGATGATGCTTAATCCCTTTTAGAAATCTGAAACAGAAGGAAAATACATAAATTAAGCTGTGAATTGGTGTTGTCAGTTGAATGAAACAAGAATATACAACTGCTGTGATTCATAGCCATAAAGCATCACCACATTTTAATATCAGACCCTAATATTACCGCTTATTAAACTTCAACCCCCGCACTACAAAAATGATGATACCATCATCCGAGATATTTCTCATAAATATGATATTCAAAATACGATATTTCACAGCTACCATGCATTACCATATGAATGGCATATTTCAGTCATATATTGTAGCCCTTAACAAGGGAGAATATATGAGAATAATAAGGGAATCACGGGTGCCTTTGAATGGCTTTTTGCTTCCTAATGAAGCAGGTAATGAAAAGGCGCGTTAAGCTTTGCATATCACGCGATGGAAATAGTGTCCATGATATGTCCAGCATCCATCAAACCCGTCTTTTAGGTCCCTTTTACTTCCATTTAAAATACCTTTATGAATGCAATTTCAAAAAGAGCTTAGACACGCTCGATTCTTTCAAAAAGCAAACACTTTGCACTGCGTGTAAAAGCAAATTGCGGCTTTTCACAAAAATGGGGGACTGTCCTCTTGATTTCTAAAGAAGGGTGAGAGTTTAGACAATTTTTCAAATTGGTTAATTCTCCGTCGCATAATGGATTGTTGGGAAAAGATTCACAAATTTGTTTCGTTATTGCAGGCTGTAAATAATTCGCAGCAAATTACCGTCTACTTGAAAGATGAAGCATTTTGTCTCCAACCTTGAAAGTTATGTCATTATTATGGTGCAATATTAAGGGCATATGCCTATTTTCACCAACATATGGGAAGACACTTATATGATCCATTAAAGGTCTGCGAGCTAAAACTTAATTGAAAACTGCAAATTACTCACCAGTTAAATAAAATGTGAATAATGTATATCATGCCTTTCCCTTCTTTGATTTATTATCCTGTTGTTTCATGAATGTAAAATTGTCATATATATTTTTTAATCCAGGTAATGTTTAAATGCACTGTTTACTTATTGATTTGTTTACAAAATATCATAATCCACTTTTAGTGCTGCTTCTCATATGCTACTTAACTATATTATGAGCATTCTTAATTCGATCAATCATTCTAGTACGAAAGTTGTCTGACTAAACATGGTTTTCACATTTGCATTGGTTCGAGTTCCTTTAACTGTCATGTGACTATCACAACCCCTTTTGATTCGTCGCGATTGGCCAATCAAAACGAGGCCCAGTGGCAATATAGAAATTCAATGCTCTTTAAATATATGGGTTTCTATATTGGGTCTCTTTTTTATTAAGAAAGGCAATATAGAAGTTATGTTCGATAATTATATCTAGATGAAATTTAACTTTAACGACGCAAAGGTCGTAAAATGAACGCGACAAAAAAGGACTTGGTCAGATATTAGGATGAGTTACGTCTGCCATTAGCATTCTCACCCCTTAATAAGAAAAACCATTGTTCATATTTTGCTGGTATCTTATGCGACAGGGGGTTTCAGCATTAGAATCTCAAGACAATTATGCAACGAAATGCAATTTATCTTTCAATGTATGTGGCTAAAATTTGTTAAAGCCTTTTACAATGCTCTTTTAGCAGTTTCCGCCTGTCTGCGTCCTATAAGGAAAGGTGTTTAGCTAATGATTAAGTATAATAAATTCTGGCCGACCATGTGAAATATCCCAAATTGGGCTCGGGCCGCAGCGAAAAGAGTGGGTCAATGTAAGATGAGACTGGCTTCATTCAAAATGTCTATAATCTCACGGTGTCATTTAGGGATTAGGTTTGAGATTCATGTCAAGATAGTAAATTCAATCTTCTGAAACCAAACAAAAGCCATCAGGCCCCGATGACCAAGTAGCTAGGGCATATGTTGGTTTTCTTTATACTTTCTATATAGTCAATTTTGTTCAAATCATAGTTTCCCTTGATTCTATGTGTGTTCACCCTTCTGTCCAGCTTGCTTATATTAGTGATTTGAGATGGCTTGAAGACCACAACAAATTTGCTCTTCTTATGTAGAACGCTTCTTGATATATGGATGAACTGGTAGCGCTATTTAGCGGTGAGTACATGGGGCAATATTGAATCAGCCCATGTTTAACATCAGAATAAACTCCACATAAATTAGGCTTCATTACGTGACCTTTTGTTCTGTATTTGGATTTCGTAAGCTTGTTCAGCCGAATCATTGCATTTGAGTTGTGCTTCAGTAGTGATTTTCATAAGGGTAATATTTTTGTGGTGAGATGTGTTTCGTATTGCAAATAACATGAATAAAGTGGAACCTAAAATCAATGTTCATTTATCGTGGTCGGACGATGATAAATGCTATTGCTGATAATGATATATATACATTTTTTATATTGAAAATGTTATATCTTCAATCAACCTGTATTTTTATGCAAAAAATGTACAATTTATTATAAACAAATGAAAGATTTACATGGACATGTACATGTATATAGCATGTTTTATGGTATCATTCTTGATATCTTTCTTTCTGGAAAATGATTATTAAACGTTCACTTTGCGTTACCTTAAAATATGTTCAGCTTAATAGTTTTCAACACGTTAAACAAACTTGAAATAAATCAAATTATTATATATTTTCCAAAAATAGTTCTATTGAGTGAACGAATCATATGTATGCTTATAGCCAACATTTGTCTAGCAACCCGAATAAAATTGGTGAAAATATGTTATTATAACCGAGTCATGAATATATACTGTCTCACCTTTCTCTTTACTCAAGATCAGGTTTTAATTTAACTTCACCTTTTGATAATGTGCAGTAATTTATTATGAAGAATAACACACTAAATTCATTCATTGCAAGTGCGATTTAATATAAGTGACAATGCAGCACCTAAATATCCAAAGATATTAATTTTCAGCACGAGCTGGTGGAATTCAGGATTGCTTAGAATAAACACTTATTGCTATATTAAATTTGAAAACAATACAAACTGAAAGTTATCTATTGTGGTTACGGTGGTCTCTGACGTACGACATTTTCTGTGACAAAAGATATTTTATGAAGCGTTCATTTATCAATAATTACAATGAGTTGACTTTTTGCTGCTTTTTAAAACTTTTAATATTTTTTTATACAAAAAAATGCAATAAATGGTTTTGTCTCATGACAAATTTTAATAAAATCTCTATGTTTTATCAGCGGTTATATATAAGTATCCAGGGTAAATCTGACATGAAATGGTTTGGTTTTTAGGATATGAATCAAAGTCATAAAAGAAGAACAATTTGAAGGTTTTTTTTTAAAGTTGCTCATTCGATTATCTTAAAAATAACTTTCTGAGCTGTTGAAGCATATTATATGGCTACCGTTATGCTATATCCCAGCACCACCTAGGCATGTTTATCACGGTATCCGGTCAAAAAAGTCCCAGGACATAAAGTCCCCAATTTGGGCAACATAGGACATAAAGTTCCCTGCCATAAAGTCCCCGGACAAAAGTCACCAAGTCCGGGGACTTTATGTCTGGAGACTTTTTGACCTGGATTCGTTTATCACAATTATACATTTTAGTTGGATTTCAGTTCATCATTTGGAGCCTGCTCAAACCAAAACCTCACGTACATGCTAAACTCAATATGCTAATCCCGTTTGGGCCTCCCCATTCAGATACATGGACCATATGGCAAGGTACTGACCCGCGCAGAGGTCAATACCGTCATGCTTCCTTAACAATCTCCGTTCTGTCTTACGCCATGAATATATTCGATTTACACTGTTTAATTATTAACCGTACACGTGTGAACGTATTTTTCGACATCGAGTTATTTTCGCCCATTTTCACAATCCCTATCCCTAACCTTGGGGTGGATGACTTTAAAAGCAAGGAGTGAGAAATTAAATATTAAACGTGCATGCAAAGTGCTTTATACCCGATTTAGCGGTTATTGTATAAATGCAGTGGTTTTTAAGCTCTACCATGGACAACACCCTTCATTTGTGCTTTATTTTTGTATTTATTATAATTCAAAATATCACCAACAGCTCGTTAAGACTAAGAGTTAACAAGTGGTGCTTGGAGTCAAAATATTGCCCTCCTTTTACCCAAAAGCAACGCACACTGAAATCATTTGTAAGCAATATATGCAAGTGTTATTAATAAAATGCATAGAACGTTTTCAAATTAGGGGGCCTTTGCGCTTGGTATGAATGTATAATAAAATGCAGGTTTAATATTTGATTTCATTTGAAACCGTGTTTAGAAATAGCCTTGAATCAAGTTCAGTTGGGTTCGTTTGAAATTTGTAGAAATTAGAGCGAGTTTTAACGTATTTAATATTAAGTTATGTCATAAGACACCAATTTCATTCAATTTACCGCCATCAAAAAGTTAAGTAAATTGCTCGAGAGAAAATTATAAGCAAACTTAAATACTATATTTGTTATACGTTATAATATACACATACACTGTATGCAACACATATGTGGGTCTCGGTATAATTTGTGGTAAAGCGCTTCGAAAATTTGACACTACGGTATTTGCTTTCTTTAAACCAACGCAGGTGATGTACCGTGTCTAAATATATTATTTCTTGATCGTATCTTCGATCTTATCGATCGTGTTGATATTTTTCCATTTCAAGTAAAAGCCAAGTTGAAAGCTGTTGAAAGTTAAAGAGTTAAATTAAGTGAAAACACATTTCACATGCGTTACTGACTTTACTTTACATACTTTAGATAAAATCTCTACGAAATCAAATGTGGTCAAAAAGTAAAATTTATATCAAGTAAAAATTTTAGTTGATGCAAATGTCATAAACCCCTTCATATTCTGTATGTATGTATTTTGTGTCCCGTTTATATTGAGATTTTTAATGCAAAATAAACTAATTGGATATAACACACTTAATTATCAATAATTTACCATGTTAATTGCAATTTATGAACACAATTTGCGTAAAATCCAATATAAAATCAAATTATAAGTAAAATATGCAATTTGATGAAATTTACATATAAATAAAAAATAGAAAATAAAGGTCATGAAATAATGCCGTAAGATCAAAGATCAATGTGATTTTATTGCCCGAAACGATCCAATTTAGAAGTGAATCCCATTTATTAGGGAGCTATCAAAAGGTTACGGCATATTTCTATGAGGCATTGACATAACGCTTTATAATGCAAAAGTTATGGCATTACAAAATGGGGCTACTATCCTTGTAGCATACATCCAAAAGAGATTTGGCACTTATTTATTTGGGTAACAAAGTGGCATAGGGGTCTTTTAGAAGATATAAAAATATAAACATATAAAGAAATGTAAAAGAAAAGAGAGAATGAAAGCAAGAAGCGCCGATCAAAGTTATTGTGAACAAAAGAATCTTAGCCCTGTGACAAAACTAAATAACCGGGTCTTTAACATTGCGACTTTTCTATTTTCACAATATCTAGTATTTATTCAATGTATAAAGACCAATAGGAATGCAAGACCAAAAATAGGATTTCTTTCAAATGGTACCGTTAAGAATAGGGATTTACTTGATGAATGGCGAGCTGAATAGAAAATCTGGATCTTGAATTCAAACAATACATTCAAAGTGATTCACTTCCGAAAGGAAAGAGTGCTCGGTCTTTTGATAGATAAAACAACTGTCAATCATGGATCAATTAGGCGCCGTTAAAATCCATTGTCGAGACATTGAGTAAGAACTATGAGTATATTCTATGCCTTTTTATTATTCATTATGAACCATTAGCGCCAAACAAACGTTATTCAAACAACAACTTGTTTAAAATTTATTCAACTACTTTGGCCTTTAGTTGGGACATGAATTAACATAGTGGACTTCCTATGGGAAAGGTTAATGGGGATAATTCATCTTAATTGCTCTCAATACGAATTAGAAATGCTAATGAAATAATAATTGTATCGATTGAATTATTTAACAAATTTAAACTTAGGTTACACCCTGAAAGATTAGTAATAATTTGTCGTCTAATTAGAGAGCAAATTATTATATATCAGTCTCATATTTTTTTATATATTATTTTCATAATTTGTCTTATTAACAAAATCATATATATTGCATCTTTCAACTTTAAGACAGTACTAAAAGAAACACTTCTTACGTATGGATGATTAAATCAAATAAAAGTAGGTTTATTCCTAATGAGGCTAGTGAAAACACCTATAATAATTCCTCTAATAATGTATATTGTCAAATTAAACGCGCATAAAATAAGTACCCATTTTTTTATCGAAAAGGAACGTTTTGTCGACTAATCCTGAAGTTTATTGTTCTATATTTTAAATTCTCCCTCAATTTTACACGCAGTCGCAATATTACTAACAAATTTTCTCATGAAAATGCATATATGAGAAAGTTCGATAAAACCATTAATTCAACCCACATCTACGCGGCGCGTTGTTTTTATCCACAGTGGCACACAAGGAGTACCAAGAACCTCTCGAGTCTGAAGAGCGGAGTTAATGATGCCAATAGGAGCTGTTGGTCCTCATTTGGTCAAATCGTGACTTCTGTCAGGGAAACATTCACTAGTTCGGGTTATATCGGTGTGCCACCTGAAATTGACTTTCGGTTTTGTCATGCATTCAGCATGTTTGGTTGCATGAATGTGACCAACAGGTTGTAAGTTTGGATTTTACTGGTGCCTATTTGTTTTATTTCATTTTTACAAGCAAACTTTAGTTGTCAATACATATATGTTCATTTTCTAAAAAGAAAATACAAATACAAGTTTAAAAACAATGGTATATATGCGATTATATTAATTTGAGTGAATCTCAGAGGCATATACATGTAGAACTTCGTGAGATTCATATCATCTCCATTCCCGCACGTTTCCAAGATTTTGTTTATGCTTTGGGTTTCCTTACAAATGACACAATACTCTGAAAACATCCCTATTTCTTAAGGTAACCAAATGCCTCATTTTATACATCCTGTACTATCGGTCTTCAAGAGGGACATATAGCTATCACCTAGAGGGTCATCCGCGATGCCGATACTGCCCTCTCGCGAAACCACGTTGCATCAATATCACGTTTCAAGAAAAACAAAATTCCATGATCGCTCAATCAAACCTCTGATCGATTAATGCAGATAAAACAAAAGTAAACTGCAAAACATTTTTTGTTTATCTTCTAGTGTTATCAGTTTGTTTTGCTTCTCTCCTGCCAACATTTTTACAAAAAGTACATTGAAATTATATTTTCCGCAAATAGAACTAATTTTGGTATATTCTTAATGTCTGATATAAAGACTTGGTAGAAAAACCAGACAATTTGTAAAACCATTCACATTTAAATTTCCAACAAACAATCCTACAAAGATATATGTCAACATGTATAAACTTCCCCTATTGTCTCGTGTTGTCTAATTAACGGGTTCTGCTAATTGCCGTCTTATATTTGAGTGGGGTGATCTAAATGATGGTTGTTGGCATGCGAACAAGACGCAACGAGCGGTGCTACGCAAATTACCCCAGTTAGCGCGCGATCGAGAAATATCCCCCCCCCCTCTCATAAAAAAAAACCCGAACCAAACCCCCCTCCAC
>LQRL01141658.1:0-12292 GCA_001703475.1 Hydroides elegans
ACATCTACGGACCAAGACCTTTCATTTGAGCCTATAACCAAGTCTCTATGACCTTCCGTTCAAAAGTTCTAGCCCGTACCAGCTCAAGTCTTGAAAAACCACTATTTTGGGCTATTTTAGCCAATTTGACCACTTCCGGTGGGGTGGTTTTGACCGAAATGGTCAAAAGGCACATCAACGGACCAAGACCTTTCATTTGAGCCTATAACCAAGTCTCTATGACCTTCCGTTTCAATATTCTAGCCCGTACAAGCTCAAGTCTTGAAAAACCGCTATTTGGGCTATTTTGGGCTATTTGACCACTTCCGGTTGGATGTTTTTGACCGAAATGGTCAAAAGGCATATCTACGGACCAAGACCTTTCATTTGAGCTTATAACCAAGTCTCTATTACCTTCCGTTTAAAAGTTGTAGCCCGTACAAGAAAGCGATGACAGACAGACGGACAGACAGACGGACAGACAGACGGACGGACACCCCAACTCTATAGGCCCCCAACTTTTGGGTTGGGGCCTAAATAGCTATTTCGGCTTCTCGTAAAATGGTATTATATAACCTGGTAGTTGAGGTAAAATACCTTTCATAGTGCCTTAGTGTGCGCTTACTTTAACTTATATATAAAGTTTGACTTATATTTCGAAATATGAGATTCAAGGCCGTCAATGGCCCACTTTTCGAGGTTTTTAGCTGATTTCGTTAACCGAAAGAATGCCTGAATATTAAAGGTAGGCCTAGAATTTATAGATCGTCAACTTATTTTAAAGAAGAAAAAAAAAACGATTATCATAAATATAAAACATAATTTCCGATCAGTCGTCGCTATGGACAACAGGGCCCTCAGGGCGGCCCACCAACACTTTTCCTTCAAAAATGTTGAATTTAAAAGTATTTAACCTAACTAAACAGAAACATTTCACTAAAATAGGGCCTTACTATATCCAACTATACGAAGCACGTCACAATTGTGTTTTTTTTTAATGACTGTGTTTAGGGGTATTGGATTTGGTATGGCTGCCAGGGCTTTCGCCCGGCCCGTTAAATGTCACTCTGTGTCACAGGGGGGACCTTTATCAAGCGTGCATGTATTCCTCCTAACTCTTTCTCTCTAGCCAATTGTCACCCTACTCGTACCCCTTGGAAGGCATGCTCGCTGAACGTCCCGTCAATATGTAACAAATTTGCTTTTTATGTTTATACACGCTTACACCGAATTTCTACTCCAAAATTGTAAATTATATAATCAACTATCCGTCTATCGCTCAACTCAAGAAACTCTTTATTAACTCATTCCCAGGCAAAACAAGAAACAAAAAATGAATTTCTCCCATTATCGCTCAACGTTACCAAATATTTCTCGACTGTCGAACTCATCAGTAACATCATTGTCTTCATCGTCTAATGTAACTATCCGATCAGATGCCTTTTCATATAATACAGGATTTGCGTTATCAAGAGACATTTTATAAAATAATTTAGGAAGGGAACACTTCAAAATATTTGACAGCTGAAATAGAGCAGCAAGCTATTTTGTCTGCCTAAATAAACAATTAAGGAGATTTTAGAGGCACATTGTCCAGTTATAATTGAAGGGCTCCGTACAACAATGAGTTCGTTTCTTTTTGTTCAGAAGTTTAAGAACTTAAAAAAACTTTAAGAAACTTAAGAAACTTCAGACAGAGTGTAAAAGGAAACGTATTGTGTCTGAAAGTTCTGAATTGTTAAGGTCAAGGTTAGCGTATCATTTTTTTCAATCTTCGTTGTACAAAATAGTGTTCAAACAATTATAAGATGTGTCAAATAGTTTTCCGGAATATACAATGTCACAAAATCAATATTTATAAACAACAAAATACAAAATTTAAAAGTAAACAAAACAAAAAAAAATCAGAACATTGCGTCACGTGACTAAATTAAGAAATTTAAGACAACTCTCAGTTGTCTTACACTTTGTCTGAAAGTTCTTAAACTTTTTAAACTTCTGAACAAAAAGTAACGCTTATCTGTCTTAAGTTTCTTAAAGTTCTTAAACTTCTGAACAAAAAGAAAAGCACCCAATGTGTTAAGTCTCAAATTGACGTTTTGAGTAAAGAGACATTGAATGTTTTTACATTGGTCATTTATATAAGGATTGGCGAGTGGCCAAACGACGAAATAATTATGATCGCATTGATTTTCTACCTTTATTCAAATATATATCATGTATCTATAATCATGTGACACTTTGCAAAACATTTTAGCGAACATGTTAAGTCGACTTAACACATTGTTGCACGGAGCCCTTCAATTACTTAAAATTGAGACTCATTTTGTAAACGCTAAAACAATTTAGTCAGATTGATATGCGGGTTTTCCAATCAATAATATAACTTACTTCGAGAAACATCAGGTTTTTTGATCAAGTTGAGAAACACAACAACTTTACCTCATCCCGTGCCTCGTCGGTTGAAACTGCAAAACACGAATTTCGTATTGTATGTCTAGTGTGACATGCCTGGCGTTTACGAAGATCAGACGATTTTTGTACGCGGTTATTTTACGTTCTTGGTCTCCCTCTTTCAAATTCTACACTAATATTTAATAGAAAACGATTGCAATAAATACATAAAGATGCATCAAATGCCCACGGCCTTATGTCCCTGAATAGTTTAACACTTACATGAGATATTGTTTTTCCAATGACAAAGTTGACCTTTTTTGTTAGGCATACGATTATACGGAGACTTTTAAGAAGTTTCATGGTAAATATGTCCGAAGGTCCAGAATACCGAAAGTTTAGATGTCCGAAAATTCACGAAGTATAAAGTCTTCTTTTTTGTTCATTCAAAATCCGATTTAAATTATAAATAGTGACATAAAACTAAAATACACTCTTTTCGCAAAGAACAATTTTGGTGTCTTATATTTCGTAAATTGCATATGCGATGCAACTCATTTTGCACAGCATTTTTTTTCTAAACCGGTCAATCTACAAAGTGAAAAATATATAAATTGAAAAATAAAGAATCCATTAAATGAAAAATTTATTTTGTTTGACATTATTTCATAATATACTTATTATGTTCCCTTTCTATTGTTTTTCAATAGTTTGGTTCATTTAAGACAAGCGGGGTATCCACAGTAAGTTGCATACAAACACTATGTGCAAAAACTTGAGAGCTAAGCAGTAAAATCTATTCAATATTAATAAAAGTATAAATATGCATGTATGCGGCAGGGTGTACATATTAGATTCAATTAGAATATATCAAGTTAGTAACACATGCAAATAATTGCACGCTTATGCATTAAGATCAGAATAAAATAATTTTCAAACATAACTAATGTGTTCTTTTTATCCGGCTTATTTGTGCTGCATATAAAATGAATTTTTCTTAGTTTCTACCAAATTGATAAAACTAATATTTCAATCTAGTTTCAACCAGCTGAAGCTTATGGGACTAATAGCTATGTTCATCATGATAAATTATCTTTATCACATTGTCAAACTTGCTTCGAACCACCTTTAAATAGTTTAAAATAGAGCATTTGAATAGGGTCAAAAATTTGTTGTTTAACTGGTTTGCAGCGTAGTTGACGATGGCTTTAAGCAGAACATGTAATGGATACAACACATTACGAGTGAAATTCGTAATTTACTGCATCGCGAGACGAAGTCGATTAATCATAAATTGAGAATGACACGTGCAATTGTGTTGTATCCTACTTATTGTAGAGTTCATTGAAATTCAAAGAACCCCTAATTAGCGACGGTCCGTAATTGCAATTCTCTTGTCGAAAGTTTAATTATAGAATTATTATAATTTTACTTAAATAATTCAATGGGTAGGATTTCGGTAATTTTACCTGCAGTTTTAACAGTGAACACATCTATTTAAAATTCAAAGCTTGAAATAACATAGCTTTGGTATGATATATTTTAAAATCCGTGTTTTTGCAAAAAAAAATATTATGAAAGCGATATCTTGAATTTCAAGCAAAAAAAAATTACACGCATTACCACAGATATGGTTTAATAATAAACAAAACTAGCAGCAGCAAATAAGGGATATTATTTTAGAAACCAATTCATGTTGTAAAAAATGAATTATAATATAACTTACAAAAAAAACGCTTAAAACTTAACAGAGCATTGATAAAGTTTGCAAAGTTTAGGGGCATGTCCTTATGGGAAGTTAGTTTTTGCTGTTTTGATTTCCCGTAAAGAATACATTGAAAAACAGTGAACTTACAAATTGTTCACTTTTTCTCAATGTATGTTTTATAGAAACTCAAGCGTCTGTCTTTTAAAAAGGCTATGAGCGTCCTGGACCTTCCTATAAAAATTCAACTAAAAACATGCTTTTTATTTAGAAAAAAAAACGTTGAATACTTTCAAAGAGGAGAGGTCCTTATGTCAGCGACGAAAAAGAGGGGTTGATTTTGTGTATTATCACAAATATGTCATTTATGAGTAAAGTTTGCATTTTATAATCGCATTTAGCATTTTAATCCCTTCAGTCTCTGGTGTGAAGAGTGTTGAATCAGTCATTCAAAACAGTGCAATAAGTTATTTTTTGCACTGTTTAGAACAAAAGAATTTCAAGCAACCATGCAATAAGAATCTATGTATCCCTGTCCCTAAACCATATGTACTGATTGTAATTGTTATAATCGTTGTAAGCATAAATCGGTTAGCCCTAAAAAATCTCCATTTTATTCTAGCCGTATATCGTACAAAATCAGTTACCACTTGTAGCAAACAGCTCTTTATTTTATGACGCTTATATAAATTAAATAAAATATCATCAAACGTTTTTTTTAATAGATAGCCTCATCTAAATAATTTCATATGGAAACAAATCGACTGTAGAAACAAGGAATGTATGAAAATTGAATTTCAGACTTATTGTGCATGTGATTCAAATCATGATCGGGTTCTATTCCATTACAAATAGACCTCTTGACCATTAAATGCACCACCCTTAAATGCGACCAGATTTTGATCCACTTTTTATTTTTCATTGAAATAGCACAACAAGTATATTTTTTACACAACAAAATATAAAAAGTGGTTCATTAACTGGTCTCGTTTTATGGTGGTGCATTTAATGGTCATGAGTTCTAAACGGTTCTGTTTATGAATTATCGATTGACTGTGAAAACCCGTCCGTCTTACACCCGACTCAGTTTGATGAGCTTAGTTTGATATCCCTGATTGTTGGTTCTGCAAAGTTCACATTGGATACAAGAACCAAGATTTAACATATAACAAGATTTAACAGCTCATTTAACATATTTATATATAATCGTATTTTTTGTTCAAATTTTATCTGTCAAATAAACATAAGCTACAATACATTTCTAAAGGTATTTACAGCTTTTAAGAGATGCGAATGTATTAAGTGCATTGGATAATAAAATCTATTCGCTTCCGGAAGAACAAATACATATAGCATTTACCAATGTGATAAATGTACATATTATAAAATGCTATCGCCTCCGGAAGAATTAATGCATGCTATCAAAGTAAGTAGTTCATGAAGGGCACCCCACGACCTAATTTTTGGCTTATTCAATCCATTTATCGTCAGATTCGAAACTTTCAACGACATTGGAAATTGAAACCTATGGAGTGATAGAGTGTTAGTAGGCCCACATAGGCCAGTCAATGAAAGTTTCAAAATCTGGCGATAAATGGGTCGATTTAGCCAAAATAAGAGGTGCCTCAGTAACACCACGGGGTTTTTTCACGGTAAACGATGTTACATTGAAAATTGAAACCTATAGAGTGATAGAGTGTTAGTAGGCCTACCTAGGTCCGTCGTTGAAAGTATTGAAATCTGACGATAAATGGGTCGATTACGCTAAATTAAGAGGTGCCTCAGTAGCACCACGGTGTTTATTCATGTTAAACGACGTAACATTGAAAATTGAAACCTATGGGGTAATAGGGTGTTGATAGGCCCACTTAGGCCTATCGTTGAAATATTCGAAATCTGGCGATAAATGGGTCGATTAAGCATAATAAAGAGGTGCCTCAGTAGCACCAAGGGGTTTTTTCATGGTAGATGATGTAACTTTGAAAATTGAAACCTATGGGGTAATAGGGTGTTGATAGGCCTACTTAGACCTGTCGTTGGAAGTATTGAAATCTTATGATAAATGGGTTATTAACACAAAAATAATAGGTGCCCCAGTAACACCAAGGGTTGTTTTCATGGTAAACGATGTTACATTGAAACTTAAAACCTATGGAGTGATAGAGTGTTAGTAGGCCCACCTAGGCCTATCGTTGACAATTTCGAAATCTGACGATAAATGAGTCGATTAAGCCAAAATAATAAGTGCCCCAGTAACACCAAGGGATTTTCTCTTGATAAACGATGTTACATTGAAAATTGAAACCTATAGAGTGATAGAGTGTTAGTAGGCCCACTTAGGTCCGTCGTTGAAAGTATTGAAATCTGACGATAAATGGGTTGATTAAGCTTAATCAAGAGGTGCCTCAGTAGCACCACGGTGTTTATTCATGGTAAGCGACGTTGCATTGAAAATTATAACCTATGGGGTAATAGGGTGTTGATAGGCCTACTTAGGCCTATCGTTGAAAGCTTCAAAATCTGGCGATAAATGGGTCGATTAAGCCAAAATAAGTTGTGCCCCAGTAACAACTCGGGTTTTATTCATGGTGAAAGATGTTTTATTGAAAATTTCAACCTATGGAGTGATAGAGCGTTAGTAGGCTAACCTAGGCCTATCATTGAAAGTTTTGAAATCTGACGATAAATGGGTCGATTAAGCCAAAATAAGTGATGCCCAAGTAACACCAAGGGCTTTTGACATAAAAAACGATGTAACATTCTCTAGGGAAATCCCTCCTCAATGTATGGTATTTTCAACAACAAAAATAAGCACCGACAGATTAACAGTCTGACTGATATACAGACGGACATGGTGAATCTAAAGCGATAGGCTTTGACCTAAACCACTGTACGGTATGCTTAAACCTTTCATAAATAGTTGATTAACGCTTAAAATATGCAGGTGCCTCAGTAGCACCATGACAATTTATCTACATAAAAGTGCCTCAGTATCACCACCGTCTCCGTCGAGTGCACTGGTGATGCTGAAGCACCTTATGACGGCGATCCTTACTGCAAAAAAAAGCAACTGCTATAAAGAAACTATTTATAGCATATTTTTATGATTTAACTTTTAAGTGGTTTATATTATCAAGTTAACGCCCGTTACAAATTGATTCGTGGGCTACTATTTAATTAAACAAATGAATTCATTTCATAACATAAAACATGCATGCACCTTTACTAGGAGTAACAACCGTAAAGCGGTTAATGTAATTATACAAATATTATTGAAGAGGACTTCACGACCAAATAAGGTGTTCCTCTCTTCTGCAAGCTAGAAAATATTACATATAAATATGCATGCCAAATGGGGAACACCTTTACAAGCTAAACTCGTGATGTACTCTTCATTATTGATAGCAGGTAATGTATGTTTTAAGTACTTCTCATGCATATCAGTAAGTATATATGTCAACTTGTTTGGGTTCAAAAATGAAGGCCACACTTAACATATAATATTTTCTGTTTCATCTATCGTTTAAACATAGAGCTACATGCAGTTGATGTTTGTTTTTAATCAAACTATGTTTTGTAAATAAATGAATGCGGATTCCATTTTCATGCTATTTCTTTGATCGTGTGACAGTCTAAGCTATGGATACACAAAGCAAAGATTTAATGTCTCGCCAATCGGGAGTAGATGGCGAAATTGAGGTGACATTCGATGGAAAAATAGCCATTATTCATATGTGTTGTGGACAAAACAGATGGAATGTGAATTTTGTGACAAAGATGAACGCGGCTCTTGATAAAGTGGAAAGGTAGGGTTGAAAGTGATTGAATTGGATTTTCAAGAAAATTTCGAAAAAAAAAACTATTCGCCTTTGTGGTGTGTTCATCGGCTCTTGCGAATTAAAATTATTATAGAATATAATAAACCCAGCGGTATTTATGCCGCAGGTATTGCTATATTTCGTTCCCATTTAAATTCAGCAGACGCAGACGCAACGAGCCACTGAACGTACCACTACGCAAAAAATGACGAATCAGTGTTCGAACGTAACTACACAACCAATAGTTTTTTCGACGTCTTAGTATTTACAATGTTGTGGCAACGTTGTTACATCCCGACAGAGGGATATCTCGCAATCACATTTTTATGTGCCAAATGATGAAGAGCACCCACGAATAATCACTTAAAAATGATCCGTCCAAAATGTTTACCTTTGAAAACACATATTCATTTGCGAATTCGTAGCATACATGTACATATAAGTATTTCGATTTTCGTGTTTTGCAAAAAAGTTATTCCTCTCATGATTCTAGCTAATTAGATAAGCCTTCTGAGCTCATCTATCTAAACGAAAAACTGATGGTAAAATATGATCTGTCGACCTTTGATAATTAATTGTGCGTTTAAATTGTTTTTAAGTAGTTTCACGTTAAAATACCTTTTGAGATTTGCCCGCGAGGTGCCCTTCTAAAATTGTGAATCTTAGTAAAAAAAAAACACTTTTTTTCTTATTTTTCTTTCACACATAGTAATGCCGAAACGGAAGTGCTCATAACAACTGGCGAAGGCAAGTTTTACTCGAACGGTTATGACATCGAATGGATAACCCAGTTAAACACGGAACAAAGGAAGGCATGGGTAAACAGAGACACGTTTGCATTAGTTTGGAGAATGGTTACGTTTCCGATGCCGACTATCGCTGCATTAAACGGTAGGTCATTGCGATTGGTTGTTCATACAGTGCAGCGCGGTTATAACGTCTCAATCTCTTTAGCTTTTATATTGTTTTACGTTTATCTTAAATATTATGGGAACCCACTGGCAGATTTCATTCTACGATCCGGCGAATTTTCAAAGAAAACATAGTAAATCCTGCTATATTGATTTTATCATATTTTCTTTATATATCGCAGTATCGCACAAAGATTCCATAGATGCGTGCCCTTACCACTATGCGTTTATCGTTTATATATAAATGGTTTTCGCTTATGCGTTTTGCACTGTTCGTTTGGGGTTTTTCGCTGATTGTTAAGCAACTCACTAGGAAGAGGTTTTTTCGATGTCACAAAGGGACGAGTGTGCATGTTTTTTTTTTCGACTTTTCTAGAATATAGATTTAAAACATTTATATGGAATTTCCAATAGGCCATTATTCGTTACAATGCAATATGGAACATATCCAGTTTCATATTTCGCTAGTTTATTTTAAACGACCGAACTCCAAGCCCACTCGGCAAGGGTCGTCCGAGGTACGTCGTATTCGGAAGCGACGTTGAGAGGACGACCTACTTTGGGCCCATATGAAAGTTTTCCGGACGTCTTTTTACGTCCCGGCGTCCGTAGGACGTAATTTGTACGTCGGAAACGGACGCGATGTCAATGCAACGTCTTTTCTACGTCTGCGGCGAATAAGGACGTCCAGAAAACTTTCATACGGGCCCAATTCAGAGCGTCCGCTCAACGTCCGGGGACGTCTTGTCGAGTGGGTATTTAACCAACCAAACTCCAAGCTTTTAATCAGTTGTTTCATGTAATGGGTTATATTGCTTGATTACTGTTTTTTTTTCTTTGCGTTTTGTTATGTCCAGAAAAATAAGACAATGTTACTAAACGTCATTTCATAAGATATTTTATTTTATGAAGTTTATTGTTTGATTGTCATCTAAATATAAATTCATTTTGTTGTGACTAAGTTTCTGTAACCAAATAATCGAAAAACATTTTGCAAGCAGAGTTTGCTGTGAGCTTCTGCAGTAAAAGTGAAAATTAAACGCAACGAAATAACAACAGAAGCACAATTATTTATTTTACAAGAGCTCCACGCATTATTACAGTGATAATACTTTTTCAAATTCTGACTTTGTATAGTAAACAGTAAAAATTAGATACAAAAATTTGCTTATTATAAGTTGGCAAAATTTTGGGGACAAAAGTTCATTTTGAAAGAAATAAGTAAACACACCAAGTTAATTTTTATCGAAATGCGAGCATAATTTGAGGGTGCAATATACATTTATTTTTCATTGTATTCTGCCTTGCACAAATTGGTGTAACCTCTGGGAAAACTAGGCATTTTTGATTGAACTTAGCTTAAAAAGCCGTGAACCAAGATCAGTTATGTTTGTTTAATTATACGTTTATCTTCGAAAGTAGAAATTCAATAGCAAACGTTACAATAATTATGTAGATTGGAATATTTGCAGACATTTTTTTCCAAACAATGAAGCAAAATAAACAATTTCATATATGCAATTTTTCAATGAAACTTCGACATATTCTAAGATTCTGGATATTTTCCCAAGTGTGCACCAATTTAGAGCAATATCTCAAAGTTAAAGATTTTTTTCCCGTAAAACATATGAATTTCTCAAACCATCGCACGATTTAAAAAGATAACATGCGTAAAATAAAAAAAAAATTATAAGCTAAAACTTTCTTCGATTTCGTTTAATAGGTTTAATTTCTTAACAAGTCAACAAAAAATTACATTTTTTTTCATAATCAACCACATGTATCATTTTCTTTACATTTTACATGATTATTTCAAAATATAATATGGCTTCCACAAAAATAAACACAGGGATATTTTGCAGTTAGCTTCACATGATTCACAAATGAACATCCAAATATCATATAGAATCTAGAAATATTATATACAAATATATACATCTAGAATAAAACACTATCATTTTCTCATTATCATTATTATGGTGATAAATATAGATAACATAATCAATAAGAGTATTAACAATCAAGCCATGTTTTTTTATAATTGTGTAACTGTGCAAAGTGATACAAAATACTATAATAACAAGGAAGTATTTGTGAAACACGGAAATGCCCCAACCGCCCCCCCCCCCGATTCGAAGGGGTATTGACTATCTCGTATATGCCCATCAGGGTGTAGCATTAAGGTTGAAACCATTGGTAATTTCAAGGGTAAATCAAGATTACCGAGGCATAATTGAGGTACCCACGAAAAAGGACCTAGGTAGAAATCTAATTTTCCGAGGCAGAATTTAGGTCACGTCGAAAAATACCGAGGTAAAATTGAATCTATCGAGGCAAAATATAGGTACCGATGCAGAATTTTGGCTGATGCTACACCCTGCCCATGTTTTTTGAATAAAAAAACCCAACTGTTAAGCTTTTTGGCCAATTTTGGTCAATTTCCGGTGGCCAAATATGACCGAAACAGTCAAAAGACACATTATCAAGTCTCTACGACCTTCCGTTCACAAGTTCTAGTCCGTACAAGCTCATGTTTCGAAACACCGCTGTTTTGGAAAGTTTCGGCCATTTACGGTGGCCGAATCTGACCAAAACTATCAAAACTATCAAAAGGCACATATACACATTGAGATCTTTCATTTTAGCATTTTAGCCTATTCCAGTTACAAAGATACAGCCTGGAAAAGAATTGATGACGGACAGACGGACGGACACCCCAAATCTATAGGCCCCAAACCTTTGGGCGGGGCTTAAAAAAGTAATGAAGCACAACAAGGTATTTATAAATATATAAATGTACACATACTTGGATATATGGATATTAAATAAATACTTTATATAAAGCTATACAAGGAAGTATTTGTGAAACACGAACAGGCCCCAACCGCCCCCAAACTCGAAGGGGTATGGGTTTTTGTAGATTTAAAATATATTTTCTATGAAAACCGCTATTTTTGGCCAATTTGACAACTTCCGGTCGGGTGTTTTTTGACCGAAATGGTCAAAAGGCACATCTACGGACCAAGATCTTTCATTTGAGCCTATAACCAAGGCTCTATGTCCTTCCGTTCCAAAGTTCTAGCCCGTACAAGCTCAAATCTTGGAAAACCGCTATTTTGGGCTATTTTGGCTAATTTGACCACTTCCGGTGGGGTGTTTTTGACCGAAATGGTCAAAAGGCACATCTACGGACCAAGACCTTTCATTTGAGCCTATAACCAAATATCTATGACTTTCCGTTCAAATGTTCTAGCCCGTACAAGCTCAAGTCTAAAAAACCGCTATTTTGGCCAATTTGACCACTTCCGGTGGGGTGTTTTTGATCGAAATGGTCAAAAGACACATCTACGAACCAAGACCTTTCATTTGAGCCTATAATCAAATTTCTATGACCTTCCGTTCAAAAGTTCTAGCCCGTACAAGCTTTAGTCTTGAAAAACCGCTATTTCGGGCTATTTTGGCCAATTTGACCATTTCCGGTGGGG
>LQRL01141662.1:862-14599 GCA_001703475.1 Hydroides elegans
ATATAAGGGAGTTCGATAATTCGATATTCGCGGATGTCGTCATAATAAAAGGGGGATAACCGTTGGTATAACATATAAGAAAAAACCCTCTGAAAATTGGAAATTTATTTTTTTGGGAAAGATTTCAGATAGTTAACATTTATAAACCACAAAATTAAATAAACAATAGTATATTTTAATACATACTTTGATCTTGAATTTATACATATACTCTAAGTATGCGTATACTTAAGCGATTTTCAACGTTTCACCCTCTTTTTATTGGTTAAATATCCGCGAATATATCATTTTCAGGAAATGTCGAACTCCCTTATTTTACTGGAAATAGACCACTAATTATTTTGTTTTAACCATCCCGAAACCATTTTTTTTTTAGAATAATAATTTTGAGAAATACCTAAAACAGAATAACTCAATGCTTTATTCTGTGAAATATATACTCTGCTGGGTAATAATCCTTGCTGGCATTTCCACAGAACAGAACAAATATATATAGCGAATAAGGACTTCAACATAGGAGTATACCAGTTTAGATGAGCTTTGAAAGGGCCATGACATATTGAAGGTTATCTAAACTTGCTAGCAATAGTTTGCTGGCAACTTATTTTGCACTTTCCTTGCTGGCAAACAAAGAACAAAGGTGTTATCTTAAGCAATAATATGCCATCTTATTAAGCTACACTTGAATCTGTTTCATATAAGAATAAGTCATCTTAACCCGAATTCTAAAAATCGTTTGTTTGGAACTACTTATTAAATGAACATCAGAATAAGCCGACTTGTTTTGTCAAGTTTCTTTACTCGACAAAGAAGAATTATTTTAAAGAACTTTATATTTGGTAGAACATAGTATTTATAATAAAGGAAACCCCTTAAAATTTGTTATTCTACTTTTCGACAAAAAAAAACACGAACAGTCACACTGATGGACAACCAGATGGGACGAAAGATTAATACTGTATACTACATATTGCGGAATATAAAACGTACTATATATCTTAGGTTACCAATACTAGACAAGATTTGGAAACTTAATCTAAAACCCTGTTTCTACTTTACCATTTTAATGGCATTCCGAAGTAACTTTAAAACCTTATAGTAAAGGAAATATTTTTGAAAAAAAAAGTCTGTCTTTACATAAAAAGAGCATGGTAATCTATGCAAAAGTTTCATTTAGACGAAATATGCGAATTCATGTAAAAAAAAATACCCCATATTTAGTAGAATATAGAAAAGAATATCATAAACAGAGGTATGCATTAAAAATCAAAGTTAAGAAAAAATGTAATTATTTTGTGCATGAGTTTCTTTCAATAGATACAAAACTCATTTTATATATGAGATAATTTCAATTTATCCGAAAATCATTGCTTAATTAATGCAATACATAAATTAAAGGTTATACTTAACTGGCAATGTTTTGTTGACTAATTTGTGTCTTTTTTTTTTACAGCAATTAAAATACCGTATTCTCTCTAATAATCGCACACTCTCCAATAATCGCACACCCCTAGCGAAATTTACAAATTTTGTCTCTAATAAACGCACACCCACAAATTCCGGTAGCTTAAAACTCCTAAAATTCACTTAAGTGACGGAAAATTGAGCAACGTAATAATATTTGGTAAAAATGAGAGTGAGAAATTCGATAACAAAGTAACCAACTACGATTCTCCTAGGTATTATAATGGATAATTTAAGCCTTTTAAACATTTAAATAAGGGATTTATACTTCAAAACATGCATTTTATACAGTTTTAATTTGCACATGTGCGATTATTAGAGACAAATGAAAACGTAGATTTTGAAAAAGTAAGCGCACATGTGCGATTATAAGAGAAATACGGTAGTATAGCCATAGCTGTAAAATGCAATTATTACGTCAAATACATGTAGTAGAGTGTTTTGCAAAACAAGATGGTTTTATCAACCTAGTTATGTTTTCTTCTTACAACATATTTCAAATTAGATGCACAACATTGTAAATCAGTATAATCGAGTACAACAGCATAAAATGCATTTTTTTCCTCAAATGAAAGATGTTCAAACATTTTTATTTAATCGAATCGGCATCTCATAAACACTATAAATGAGTATGATTTTTAAAAACAAAACAAAAATGCAAAACATCAAATAAAATTCGGCATCGTAAACCAGCGTTAGGTTGAGGTTACATTTTAACAATAAAAATCAGGTAAAGGTTCAAAAGGTACATTGCGTTTTAGCACACCAATCTTAATGACATAACCCTATTCAAATTATTAAAAAGGAGGGTGAAAAAAGACGTGTTCACTGCTTAATTGGTGTGGAGACCTTAATCCAATCTATAATAATTGAAATATTATATTTTTTTCACTTTAAATTAAGTTGTTTTTAACACATGTGCAGTTACAGTTCGATTTTAAAAATATAAAATGAAGTATGATTGCATTCTAATATCTAAAAAAAGGATATGGTTTTGAAACCTTAAGTCAAATTTGTATAACAATTAAGCGCATCAAATTACAGCTTTTTTTTTATAAAATAGAGATTTTATAACTTTAAAACTAAAACCAAGACATCGTCATAATCAAATTCTTATTATATAGTATATTTAGATATTTTGTTTTACATTTATTTATCGTAGGATCTACTTAATAATTGAGTAATATTACGAAAATGATTCCACACATTGATATGAATAGGCTTTGACTAGTCGCCTTGATGGCTAGGTTAAATAGAAAGCATGAATGTCAAAGAGTTCCTTTTAGAATCTAGGACTCCTGGATCGATAAATTGCTAGATTTAAATCTTTCTCTTTTTGCCCTTTCTAATCTTTTTATTAAACGTTTTGCAAAGTTAAGGCCAGGTTTATGTTTCCTTTATATCATCATATTTGACATACCATCAGTTCATTGAAAAAAAAAACAACAAATGCAACCCAATACCGTTTTGTTATCGACATATATTGGGTTTTCAATGGCCACATAATCTTTGAAATTGGTTTTCAATCAATTTCCAAGCGCACAAGAAAAATTTAAACGCGTTTACAATTGGTATACAAAGCTTAATAGTGTTTTTGATGCGTGCATTATTTTAGGGACATTAAACCATATATCGCAATCAGTTTAAACGTTCATGATAGTCATTTCCTTTATGTATCATGTATATTAATATATCAAAATGCTCAGTATGACTTGTATAATTTGAAATAGTTGTCATATTTTCTCAAAATATTCAAAATGCATAATTTGTATATAAAGCTGTTAACACAGTTTCGTGTTATCATAAAAAGATTTAATGTCAATGCAAAATATGTCGAGCACTTTGAAACTGTATTCTCGATTTAACTAACCGTTAGGGGACACTCTTGAATTTAGGGGAAACTATAGTCACCATAGGCAGTCTAGTTCAACCGTCGGTAAAAAGTTACATCTGCAATATATCGATGATTGATGCTTCAACTATGATTTTTAAATGGGATTTTCATTGTATCTTTCCACTGGATAATTGATCCCCATGAATATTTGGTTGGGATAAATCCCCAATATGAATATTTCGTAGATTCTAAAAAGAAAAGAATTCCCCTTTTATTGAAATCGACATAACAATGCATCCATATGTTATGTATTTATATAACAAAATTACAAATCTTAGTCTAATTGCAATTTTAAGCCAAATGATCAATTCAAGTATAACACCCCATCCAGGAGTTACGCATCTCCTCCGATGGTATATGCAATATGCCTATATCATTGATGTAAAAAATGTAATTTGCTTTTAAGGCAATTTGACTGAAATACAGAGCGACAGAATATACTCAAATTCATATGTAGGGACATAAATACTCCTACTATGAAGACAACTTCTTACATAACTTACCATCAATATTATTGAAACTTCGAAATATCTCATAGCAATGTATACAAATATATACATGAAAATTGTTTGAATATCAAAAGTTTGTGTTTTAATAGTTTATTTCACTATTAAATTAACTATAAAACGACAATTTCAGTTTGTCATAGGGCTTTACAGTATAAATATAAATATAGAAAATGATAGTGTTGATAGACATTATACACGTAGTAATTATAAAAACTGATAATTATTAAAACCGTAAAACATTAAATTGACTAGATAAATCTTAACCACAGCCATATGCTTGTTGAAATAACAACGTATTTTAACTGTTTTAACACAGAAAGAGACTTAGCGTTTTTGATATCATTAGGTATAATGTTCCACACATCTAGACCATAGTTTGAAAATGCTCCAAAACCAAACTTTGGTATTACTTTGCGCTGATTGAACCTGATTGAACTGTTTGACATAAGATTAGGTCTTGACCTGGTTCGCATATATAGACCATTGATATAATCAGGACAGTCACCATGAATAGAATTATAAACAAAAGTAAAACTTTAAACGTTATTCTTTGCGGTACAGGCAGCCAGTGCAGTTCATATAAAACTTGTGTAATGCAACCAAATTTCCTTTTTATATAGTTACCCTGAAATTAACGTTATCCTGTAACGTATTGACTTTTTCAAAATGTGTTTGGTATCCCTAGTAATTTATAGATCTACCTTGATTATAACATTGAATCGCAAAATTTGCATAATAAAAACATCTTTAATTTTGTATAAAAATTCTATTAAAATCATGTTTGTTTAATTAAGAATAAATATTAGATGATTTTTTATCTACATAGACAGTCATTCAAAACATATAACAAAGATTCAATAAAACTATGTCTCATGATAATTAAAATCAAATTACAATTTGTTCAATCTAATAAGAGATTGGTATAAGTAAAATATCAATGTTGACCATATTTCGAATTCAATGGAAGCCGCATCTGATCCGCATGTGAAATATAAAGTGGCCTTCAAAAATTGTTTGATCTAGACAAAACATTGAGGCACTGGCTTATATCTAACTGATTAGATAAATATTTAGTATACACATTACTGTATGAGAAAAGACATTATATTGTTTATCTCTTATTATTGAAAATCACGTCAGTGTTAGCATAAAACACAAGTTAAAGTAAGGCTAGGTTTCTTACAAATAGATCCAGAGAAAAGAGTTGAATAACGTGCCTTCAGGGTGGCATTTATTCCATAATGTATGATAATACTAGCAAGTAAACACACTAACGACTCATATATCCATTGAAAGGCCTGGATAGTGTCATTTTGCTCGGTTTATGAAATTCGATTACATATGAAAAGCAACTTGAATGGCATTTATAAAAAGAAATTAATAAAAAAGAAACATTAATTAATTCTTTTTAGATATTGATAACAGATCTTTATGAATAGAAAATATGGAACGGCACAATTAGGATGCATGACAAATAATATTAATTTGGCGGTTCTATAACGTAGTTAATTGAAACTAGAAATAATTTGAAAGATGAAAAATATATGATTTTATGAACGAAGTAAATAAATCGCATTCAAAATACAATTAACCACGTTTATGGAATAACTATGAAAATATGGATACATTAGCTATTCAATTATTATATATATATATTTTTTTTTCAATAAATTTAAACCTAAATGTTGAGAAAGAATAAAGTGTTTGAAATATTCGATAGCTAATTTTGAGGGAAATATACTTAATGACAATAAAGTGTAATGGCAAACGCTGTGTGATGAAATGATATAATATGATATCCGTATTGCTTCGCATCAAACATTTGGATGCATAAATATATATTTAACAAATAAAAACAATAACCATGGCAACCGGACTATTCCAAGCTGTCGTCGAATGTCGATATCTGCACGCCAAATTCCTAATGGAAAACGGCGTCGATATAGACTCCAAAAACGCCCGAGGAGAAAACGCGTTAATCGGCGCTCTACGGTGGATAAGCGACGAAAAGCGGCGGATTCGTATGTTCAGATGGTTGCTTTTTCAAGGTGCCGATATCGCAGACTCTGATACAAAAGTACATAGAGATTCTCTAGGATGGGCAGCATTTTTGAACCGCACGGAATGTATGAAACTGTTGGTGAAACATTACGAGGTGGATTTGAACTTGCGCAATGTGGATATCTATGATCGGTCGCCCCTGCATTATGCGGTTTTACACAACAACGAACATGCCGTGTTATGGCTGACTAAATTGTTTATGAAGTATGGTTTATCTGTGGATATCATGGACAGGTATAAGATCACACCATACATCATTGCAGCAGAACTTGGATATCAAGGTTGCGCGAAAATCCTGGCAGAAGTAGGTGATGCCTCCTTAGCACAATTACAAATCGCAGTTTTCGATTATTCCCATATATGGTATGGCGTAGAAGAATGGTTGGATCCACGGTATTGCATAGAATCGTCAAAGCCGTTACTGTCCAATATATGGGACAGTTTATCACCGCGGCAGTCCCTAGCCGGATCTTCAACAACGAAAGTGAAATTTGCCTCTCTAAGTGCGGCGGACGTGTCCGAATATGGTCCTAAGAAAAGCAAAGACACCAAGCGTAACTCAACCGGACCTCGTATTGTCAAAAGATCTAATGGGTCTGCCTCTTCTAAGCAGTCCAAAAAATCCGAAAAACGGATAAAGAAGAGACCGGGTTCAAAACGGAGCACCAAATCACTTGCTTCGAACTCCACTGAATCTTTTTCAGTCTCTCTCATAGACAAACATTCCGAGTCCAATCGATCGAGTCCGACAAAGGTGTTTCATACGCGCGCCGAAAGCGTGAAATTTCTCCCGGATATTGACTCCCAGGCAAGCTGGATCTCGCAATCCAGACATCGCTACGGTCGCCACGACAGCGTCAAGGAAAAGACAATACCGTTGATTTTCGATTTATATGCGCAGCAAAATTGCCAAACCTTTCTCCCTGCGGTACAGAAACCCAAGCCACCAAAAGTAATGGCGGAAAAGCCCAGCCCGAGGCAGAAAAGGAAGGGGGCCGCTGGGGCGCAGACAACGGGAATCAGTTTTGGTGCGCTCGGGAAGGTGACGAAATTCGCGGCCATTCTCAAAGCGAAAAGCAAAGCAGCACTCGCTTCTAAAATTTAGAATTGCTTAAATGATGCGTCTAAAATTGTGTTTACTTGTTCACAAAGTGTAAATTTTAATGTTGTTTTAGAGTATGACAGCGGGTTATTTACAATATACGCGAACCTTCAATTATTTATTAAATAGCTTAGGGTTTAAATTTGAATATATTTGTATGATTTTATTGAGATAACTTTTATGTTCGACATGGAATTTATAGTTCAGCTCCATTATTTCTTAATTGATGCAAATAGTCACGACAAATACGACTTTATAATCGAAATAGTTAATTGTAATTGCTTATAAATGGATGTTTTGGTGTGAACTTTTGTCCAGATCGATGGTTGCTCATGAGGTCTATATTTTAAGTTGTAATTGGTTAATTACTGTTTCATATATCTTGTATGATCACATCAAGAATATTGAATTCATTTTTTATAAGGCTCGTTTGGCAAGACAGTCGAGACAAGACATGGTCGGAATTTGTAGGTGCAAGTATAAATACATGTTAATCAAAAACATGTTTTTTCTAGATAAATTTCATTTATTTTCGATGACACTTATTGAAAGATATATTTTATTTCCTTTTATGTTGAATGACTATTAGAGTAATAAATCGTCTATAAAGACCTTTGGAAGTGCCTTCGTTTTCTATGTGTGTTTTCTATAACCCGACTACTTGAACTAGGTTAATATCAGGTAATTATCGCATTATCCAGACCCGTGGGTCATATATCAATAGCTCGCCAGGGTAGAAGGGCTTTATCAAAGTGTGTTCATAACACATTCCTGAAAAGAAAGATTAACGATTCCATTATGTTTTAGGGAACCTCATATATTCACTATCATTCATTTTCATTTTAGTAAACACTTGATATGTCTATTAGTAATTCGATATATTATTTAGATTTAAGATTTTGGTTTGTGACCCGATATTTTATTAAACACGGGAATATAAAAACTATAAATATTCCACTATGAGAATTGTGTTATATATTTTTAACCTATATCAAATAGTATTGATTATCATATATAGAGAGATGATTTCCAAGTAGAAATATAAAACATTAAGTAATGCAATAGTGCAGTTTTATAAGATAATGTTACTGCCAATCAAAAAAAAAAATGTATAACTTTCTCTATATATATTTTTTCCGGTTTCTAACACATTTTGATCAATTACTCTTTTTAAGAAATAAAACACTTTTATACGATACCGAACTTGCATTTATTTCTGATATATATTTTCCTAAATACAATAACTGATGTCATTCATAACAAAGAACACTGTAACAGAATAAAATGATTTTATGTTATACAGTTATTTCAATTTTGTATAAAGGAAACCAGTTACAAGAAATACATTATTATAAAGTAAAACGTTGTTAACCAACGTTAAATTGTCATTTTTGGTTGAATACCACACATTAAGTTTTAATAAACGTCTTAACTGTAAATGATGAAATGGGTATAATAACAAATCTTGCCCGTTTCGTTAGAAAGTTGTTTTATCGCTTCAGAATTTAAAGTGTCCTACATATCCCCTGCTTACTACATGCATATCAAAAATTATTAGTTGAAATACAGCTGAATTGTTCAACAACCAGAGTATAAACCATAAATCATCAACGCCAAAAAAGAAAACAGATTTCAACCAAAGAAGCAAATATACAATCAACAAATAATGCAAGTGTCTTTATCTTTTTTTCGCTATTGTCGATGTTTTTTTTTTTCATTTTACCTAAATATTTTTCTATCATAGTCATTCAAATAATATTGAATCATTATTTGCAAACGCATTTGGGTTATGACTAGCGCGTTTTGTAATGTTAGTGGATTCAGTAATTACAAGGTTAGTAAGGTTGTAGCATTAGATTACTAAAAGCCATTTTAAGATTATACTACACTATAATATTCTACGATACCTAATATAAATTGACAATACTGTACACATATACATCTCAAATGATAACAAAATGGCTAAGACGATGGATGCAGAATTAATTTTTTTTTTATTAACTCACTGGTCCTTTACGCTTTTGACATGATATTCTTTAGCTATTCCTGGATTTATTACGTTACCATTATAGGCATCATAACAAAAGGAAGCATGGGAATTTTTTTGCGATTATTCGAGCAACAATAAACGCACATTTTATATTCGACTGAAAAATAACTCATTTTCTTTGAATATTAAGATCTCCCATTAAGGTTTTTTTGCTGAGTACGCGAAAAGGACCAATCAGTTATACAAAGCAGTATGTCTATACGTTTGGGGAACTGTACAATTGTTTCGTGATATATGAAAAATGATTATAATGATTTATGCAGTTTCAACCTGAAAATAAATACAATATTTTCCCTTTCACTTTGTTTCAGTTTCTCATATCTTTTACACAAATGATACACACATATTGCATTCTCTGAGACAAACAACCACTCACTAGTCATACATACAATAATCAACAAAATAGTTAAAATTTTATCTAAATCTTATAACGCTCTTAGGCATATTATATTCAAATAATATAATTATACATTTTTTGTATTCAGTTATATAATTTTACTTATTTAAAGTTTCACATGGGTCCTTAAAACAAAGCAAGCACTGAAAACTGATAACTCGTTGTCGATGTCCATGTGGGAAACCGTAAATGACATAAGGACCTAGCCACATTCGAAGGAGATTCTACCTTTTTCTCCTTAACAAACCATGAGGTTTTTCAATGTATTCTCTGTGGGGAACTCAAAACGATAAACACTCGTTGCCTTTTTTAAAGACAGGTCGCGCTTTAGGGATATAAGGAATATACTTGATACATGGTTTCTTTAAAAATACATGCTAGAAAAAGCTTGCAATGAGGCTATGCCCTTATTATAATTCATTGACAAGACATAACCTAATGACACATGTCCAGATCTGTTCTTCATGCGATAGAAGTCTACGCTTTCATAATTGTGTTTCATTTTCTATTTCATTGTTTAAACTGCTGCAATTTTTTTTCTTTTGTTATAGCTGAATGAAAACTGGCAGTGAACATAAACAGAAACGAGCTTTCATTTCACAATAAGATAAAACAATACACAAAGATTGTAACAAAAGTAGAAGTTACTATTTACAGTATATGAAGAAAACGTTGTATTTTATCTATTAAGCTATGGCACTGACTCAACTATTCTACCTCATTGATTATTTAAACATATGTAACTTCATAAAAGTAATCGAAAGGTTAACCTCTCAAAAGATAATTTAACATTGTTTCCTGAAATTTTATTGCAACAATAACTTGCATTTAACATGTTTATATTAAATTTTAAGGTTAAATCAATTCTCATAATAAACCAATTAGCTCACATATTGTGCTAAAACAACTATGTATTTTCATATGATGAGCATATCAGCAATATTTATTCCTAAAATTTGAACTATAGCCTACATCTTAAGTTAAATATACATCGATAAACGGTTAAGTTTGTCATAGAAAAAGTCAAACATGCCGATGATGAAACAAAATGGCAACATCAAAACATAAGAAGTGAACACAAAATGTCGAACAACGTTTGGTACTAAAGGGTATTCAGGGGTGGAAATAAGATAATTTTCACACTCGCCAGACTGGCGGGTGAGTCAAATTTCACACTCGCCAGCGATTAATTACACTCGTCAGGAGGTGAAAATATGCAAAATGAAAACCATTAAAATGTGGCCTGTCTTATTTGGTTTGCATGTGGACGAAGCTATTTATTTAAATTATTTAAATTTATTGAATTATTTAAAAATGTAAGATTTAATCAACAATTTTCGGAAAAATATGTTTTGGACGGTAAATTTTACTCTCGCCAGGCTGGCGAGTGACTTCGAATTCACACTCGCCAATCGAAAATTTCACTCGCCATGGCGAGTGTGGCGAGTGCTTATTTCCACCCCTGCGGTATTTTATGCTTTATTATGAGTAAGACTATTGTATCTTACTGACACTTTTCCTAGTCAAAAGACACGCAATAACTTCTATATATCGTGTTATGATTATTTTTTTTTACAGTTAAATATTTATCAGGTTATCAAAATAACGACTAATATTTTCATGCAACTTAAAAGACAAATTATTTGCGATATCAATTTGATATTTGTAACATATTACAGATTCGCTATGAATTCTAGGGCAAGCATTTGTGCAAATTTTACAAATTGTCGTGTGAGGCAAAAACACTATATAATACCTGGGTTATTTTTCACTAAAATACACTCACCAACCAAATTATGCTCACTTCCTTCCTAACGAAGAGGCGTTTTTTTACAAACTTCAGTATTGTTGTCCACGGCTTTATGTCGAGCTTATTTTATCTATAGGACAATGTTTTTTTGCATTATATCTGGCCTCTTATAAAATTATTTAACATTTAACTTTTCATTTTATAAATAGGCCTAACAATAGTAAACAACGCAAATTAAATACATTAGGCCCTTCATATATTTATATTATTCTAAATAATTCTTACACAAATTTCATTTCGAACACCATGAAGCGAATATCATGAAAGGGTAAACAAATAGTCACAAATCTACAAATCACAGAAAAATGAGTAAATTCAAATATAAACATTACGTTTACAATAGGTTCATGTTTTCAAAAAAATTAATTTAAGATAAATTTAACAATATGCTGATCAGTTCCTGTTCCTGCTTTTAATCAAAGTCCCCTCTGAGATTTTAATTGTCAAGCGTATTAATGCTAAATATGAATGTTCCAGATATGTCACCTTGTAAATAGCAAAAGTAGTAATTTCCTTTTCATCGCAGATGAGGAAAACCTTTTCTAAATATTTTATTGATTGCTTGTAGTTATTCAGATAACTTTTTCTTTTTGATTTTGAAAGACATATGAACAGTGATGCATATTAACTTAATCGACCAACACATACAGTTAAGCACTCGTTGATTTTAGCTGTTACAATCAGACAGCTATACATATGTATCTACAATTATTTAGCAAACTTATCGAGTAATTATATTACAAATGATATATAAAATGCAGTCAATGAACCAAAAACCCTGTTTTTCATAACTTAAACCAGCCGATCAAAACTGCAATATATTTCCTTTATAATCATTTATATTTAATTTATATAAATATAAATTAAATTCACAATGTCATCCCCCCTTAAAATTAGATCAATATTGATTAGCTCGTTAGTCAGGTCAACTTTGAAATGTATACGTTGAACCATAATATTTTTAAGGGGTACATTATTATCCGTCTTAACAATATGCGTATCCCGTTTTCCATTTATTTGCTTGTTAAATTTTATAACCAAGTTTTATACATATCATAAAATATGCCTGTCCCATTCAGGGAACGTCCTGCATTTTGTGAGAAAAAAATGTACATCATTGATGCCAAACTTATCCAGTGTTCTCTGTCCATCAGATAAAGCCATTCATTGAGTGACCTGCAGATTTATAATCAAGTCGAAACTCATGTGATACATAGCCCCCGATGTCTACAAAAAATTATCTTATTAAAAAAAAAATCAGTGCAACGTCGCATATATTTCAATGCACAACTATGTATTTTTATATTCGATACAGCGGATGAAAATGCAATCAGCGTTTTCCATGAATGAGCATTTAACTTAATTTCAAGTGAATATTTGATGTGAAAGCTGCTGATATCAATTTATCAGATTTGGCAGCCATGCAGTAACGGCGATTTCGATATATATTGTTCATTTATATGTGTTTTAGCTACAAAGCAAAGTTGTTAGAGACACTGATGTGAAGAACAGTATTCCAAAAAGGATATGGCAGTATTTTATAAGCGTCGAGCTCCTCACATTTTATATGACGCCATAAAAAGACTAAAACAAATGGGACAAAATGGGACACCGTTTTGAGTTCCGCTCCAGAGTAAAATTTATTTTAGAACCAATACTCTACAGCAGATATAGGTTTGCAATCCATTCATGTTTTCATATGACATCAACGCAAACGTGGTTGGTTAGAGGAGTGAAACCGATTGAAAAGCGATGAGACGAGGGTTGCGTTTTTGTGTCAGCGGCGGGGGGTGGGAGAAAATGAAACGAAGGGTCTGCAGGTCACACGATTGTACAACAGTTGTTACAGCTCGCCCTTTCCCGTTTATCCTTCTTCATTTGTCCTGCAAATACATAGAAGAATATCAAATTATAGCACTGGATTAATTCTAAAATCATTGTTTTATTTGAAGTACAAAATGTTTACACAAAGTGCGAGTACATGGTACATTATATGGCCAATAGCGTGTATGTGTGCATATCTACCATGTTATATGGAAACATCGGCCATGATTAAAAGTAAGAGGTAACATATAAATTTGATAAGTACAGGGGTGCACCTTAGCGGTCGCACGGTCGCATATGCGACCGTCGTTTCGTCCGCGCGAGTGTCGTTTCAGACGACACTCGCGCTAGTGCGAATGTAAATTTGACAGAAACCCACAATGTGTAAAAACGTTTATTTTTAAAGGCATACAAAATTGCGCTCGCGCCTTCGGCGCTCGCATTTACGATGTGATATTTCAACAAAAATATTGTGCGCGAATGCCATTTTGCCTGCGCGAGTGTCGTTCTGGATGATGGTCGCGCTTGCGCGACCGTCGATTTGGGTAAAGGTGCACCCCTGTAAGTAAAATCCAAAAATAAATGAATGATAATATAGTTGTATGGAATGGAAGAAGATAGAAATA
>LQRL01141666.1:0-10904 GCA_001703475.1 Hydroides elegans
CTTGCGGTGCGCCTTCCCTCTTCGGTGAGTTAACAAAGAGATCATTTAATTATAATAGAGATAAAGCAGTCAGTCTATATAAAGATAACTATAGTAGATTAATAGGCCTGGACCACAACATATTTATAAAAATTGCGGGAGGAAACCTCTCAGGAGTAGTATCCATTCGAAACTTTCCGCAACCATTACGATTACCAAAATAAAAAGGTTGCTTTTTGTGGTTATATTTTTCTTGAGTATATGGGTATATAAGTAACAGTTTTCCATAAGTTCTCAAAAAAAAAGTTTTCCATATTTTCTTAAGTTCTAAAGGACCCTATTCTTAGCTTGATGCATGACACTCTGACTAACCGCGTGCAATGAGTGATCGTAAAAGGGACATCTTCGTCATGATTCAAAGTTTTAAGTGGTATTCCAAAAGGGGGTGTCTTAGGTCCCCTTTTATTTATTATATTTACAAACAATTTCTTTGAATCTCTGTACAGCTCAGCTTATTCATTCGCTAATGATGCTTAACTATTTAGGATTATTAAAGGAGATGAGGATACCGAACTGTTGCGAAATGACATTGATACAATAATGAGACCGAGTGACAAGTGACTTCTTAGATTTAACAAGGAGAAGTGTAAAATGCTATCTGTGGATGATATAATCAATAGAAAGTACTATATCAATACTACCAATGCAGGTTACAAACTAGAAAATGTCAGTAGTGTAAAGGATATTGTGGTGACATTTGATTCCTCCTTGGAGTCTGACCAACATATCAGTAAAAAAAAAAAAAATAAAACGAACAGTATTTGTTCTATGATTAGGCAATCATACAATCTATTAATGTTTGCTATTTGACGATGGCGCACTACCATGAACTGTAGATTTAGCTGCTCCAAATAGGAATAGTGTTCTTCCTTTGCTGCGGATTACTCAATTAGCATACTACAAGCGAATCCCTCAATGGGGTTATTTAAATTCGAGTTTTGTATACCTTGCTAAACCACAACAAAGATGTAGGATTAACATTTTATTAACCTTCATGTTTCGTGGGATTCGCTGGTAGTATCCTAATTGCAGTGATCCGCGGCAAGGGAAGAACCCTATTCCTATTTGGAACAGCTAAATCTACAGTGCTCGGTAGTTTGAATATAATTGTTGCTTAAAAAATGTCCACAGTATGCCAACGTATGGACCGGGGGTATGCAAAATTCCACGCATAATCGAGGGACATTCCTATTTTGCGGTTTAGATCCATCAAACTCAATTTTTTATCTTCGATCTTTTGACCAAAAGGTAATTTTAACTGCTATTCAGTATCAAAATTAACAATTATGGGACCTAGTCAATTATATATTCGCTAATGTTAAACGCGCCATGCGCCTGGTTTTCGACAAAATCGTTCTGACGGTTTCTTGTAAAACTCCTTATTTCTCTGCAATATGATTATATTTCCATTCGTTTCGGATGCAAAAGTAATGATTTGTCATAAATTGATATTTGACTATCAGACTTACATGAAGTTTCGATACACACAGTTTTGAATGTTAAAATTCCAAAGAGTTAAGCCTATCACCTCAAGCACACAATGCATGACTGGACATAGATTCTGCGTGGAATTTTGCATACCCCACTCACTTCATTCACATATTGTAGAAAAATGGTAAACAATAGCAATAATCTAATGACAATACCTCATGAGTGGCGAGTGAAATCTGTCATTTCTCCGAGGGAAAGCAAAAACATAGTTTCACGAGAGCGAAGCTCGAGTGAAACTATTTTTTTGCTTTCCCGAGGAGAAATGACAGATTTCACTTGTCACGAATTGTAGTATTGTTTTTATTCCTAGATAATTTAATTTGAATATCAAATTTATTAAAATAATTAATTAATTTGAAATCCCCGAAAGGGCCAAAGATAAAATTGTTCCAGTAATTTGGTTTGGACCCGTCAGTATTAATAAAACTATTATTACTATTAAATGAAATATACTAAAACATTTTTATCTGTTTAATGTCCTTTTTTGTCTGAACATGTAATATATTCGTCATAAATTTAAAATCATTCACCAACTATCTTCTAAACTACCTTCAAAATGCATATAAACACAATTATCGCACATTAAAAAAAAGATTTATTAAAAACGTAAGCGTCATAAATACGAGCCCAATTGTGACGCAATGTTTTGCGTAGAAATACTCTGACGTAAGCACGTAAATGCATAAGAACAATGGAACTTGTAAATAAACACACGTTAGCGTAAATTTGTTAAATATTTGTTTAAAAGTGATCAACATGGCATGTATTATGCTAAAAAGTAATAAGGAATGAAGTTGTTATTCTTTTGTTTTGGATTACATACTTTATTACCACTATCAACGGATATTACTTGATTGTTTGAGGTGTGTATGTTTTGAAGCATTTTTTAAAACATTGGCTGGAGACTTGCTTAAAATAAACATCAAAAGGGCCTGGGTGACGTCCGTTTTAAACATTATGTCATCCCGTATGTCACTCTCCTCTAGGAATAAAAATTAATATTTGTGTCAGCGAATGGTCAAACTATTTGTATGCAAAATATTATTTTAGCAAAATTGTTATAAGTTGATTTAAAATCAGTCTGGAAAAATATAGGTTTTTATTACGGATATATTAATAATCAAGAAGCAAGCGCAGATTTAGATGTTATATATAGTGGTCCCAAAGGCAAGTGACTAAAAAAAAAACTGGCGCGACCGAACTGGTCATACAACTATAGATTGTTATTTATTTACAAGTTTCACTAACACTTGGTATTTTGAAACGACTATTATGGAAATGGAAAATGATACTTCAATGTTTTATTCAAAATATAGCTTTTATTTGAATCATCATACAAACAATTAATACAATTTAAGAAAACCAAAACATGGACATATTTAACAAATAATCTTTGTCAATCTGAATATAAATCGGATATAACTATCGCATTTTATAATATTAATGAACAATCAATTATTCTATGACATTGGGTTATTGATGTACATGTATAACAAATGTAAATGTGTGTCCCAAACGAGTTGGAGTTAGACGAGAACTATGATTCGTGCTGTCTATTCACTCATTCTATATTTAGGGTTTTCTATATTAGCATGATTTTCATTAGGCCGGTAGTTGAAACATGTTGGATAAGTATGACAACTACGTTATAATATACTATATTTTATGTAATTGCTTATGACAAGTTATTTGGTTTAAAAACCTTTATTTCTATCGCAAAAACTAAAATATCATATAGGCATCAGAGATGCAAAGCCCGTAGAGATGCACTTGCCCCTACCAAATGGCGCAAGGACGCATTGGTATAAGTAAGATACGATTCAGGCTCGAATTCTATCACTTTACTAACGGTTTGTCAAATATCTAAGCAAATGCAATCATTTATCGAAGCTATTATAAACGATAATCTATTTTTTTGTCGTGAATTATATAACGTTTTTGGACTTTAATACGCTTAAAACATGCGATGCCAATGAAGATAACATATTGAATTTGGGGCAGAACATTAAACGTTAAGTTCCATTTCTATAAACTGTCTTTTTGAACAGAGTAACACACACTAAAGTGGTCAATGTCATAAACAAAATATTAATCGAGCATGAACCACAACAATTTCAAGTAAGTGATTTAAATGAAATATAGTGCATTTATAATATCGCGATGATAAAGTAATATCAGCATAAGAGTAATAGTTTTCAACATTACTTATCTTGAAAATAGGCCTGATAGAAAACTTTTAATTGCAGTAAATCTTATATCTTAAATAGACTTTAAGCCAGCAAAAATGCAAATAAAATAATAGTATTTTTTTTTGAAGATCAGGTATTAAAGTGGTCAATTGTTAGAAATGCCAACAACTATAATAATACATTGTTGTTTTGGTTTTCTTTGTAACATAATGAAATGTAAATAAAATACCTCTTATCACCAAGAACGTTCTTTTTTAGTTACATGTCTCTATAATGACATACCACCATTTTATTAAGGTTATTAAATGATGATTTGACTTTCCTTTCTTTATGACAACAGAAATTATGACCTGCATAACAACATTTGGCAAAGCGGTAAAATGGACACTCTAGCTTGCATTTCGAATAGAGTTGATAACAACTTTGTCTAAAGAACTCATTCAATTCGCGTGATTTTTTTGCCACACATTTTTCGTTAAACATATACTTTTTTTTCCAGCCATTCACCCAAAAATGACATGATTGCAGTAACTTTAGTTCGATTCAAGCTAAAGTTACATATTAAAAGTAATATTATACATACGACAAATAGACTGCTTGAAATTTTGGTGAGTTTGTTGAGCATGAAAAAAGGATAAATCGTGCCATTAAAGAAATCAAGAGTGAACTGTTCGCCATACAATAACACAATATAAATACTCTCTAATAAAATGCAATATCGTTTTCAGTGTGATAATACAACAATTTTCTGAATAAGTAAATGGTTTGGTTTCAATAAAATTCACTCACCAACAAAACAATATTCAAAACAATAAATAATTAACCGTTCAAACAAAAGAAACTTACGAACTTCATAGTTGACAAAGTAAACATTATGTAAACAATTTATTTACGATTTCAGAGGAAATACAATAAAATGCAAGCGAATCAAATGAGGTAGCCAATTAATGTTTGTTCAAATTCTATTAAAGCAAGGTAAAAATATATTAGCTGGGGTTTTCCTAGAGATTCTCGAAGGGCGTCATACGGCGCCCTTGCCTAGATTCTAGGGCGCCATTTCACAACATATGGGCGCCCATGTTATGACGGCGAATTGCACTCCTTAACTTAATAGACGGTATATACACCTGTATATATAATACAAAAACGAACGTCGTTTAACATGTATTGTTTATCGGTAAAAAAAACTTGGTGTCTTCAACATCAACTTAAAAAGAGGAGAGGACTGGCATTATTGGTTATATAAAAGAAAAGAAAACAATATTAGAGTGTTCTATATTTACGCTATATTGTATCATAGTAATTATAAAGGTAACCATAATCATCGAAAGGGCAATCAAATTTGCATGATTTGAAAAGAAGTCAGGTATTGAAGGGAGCTCTGAAGCCTGCATACTGCTTGAACTTCCGGAACTCAATAGTAGCATCGACACAACTTCATGTATAATCATATTGTCGCGCTTGTGACTAATGACTTGCTTAGATACAGCTCTGAACATCAATATTTTTAAATACAAATAAAATCAGTCTGGTAAACAGAACTTCTTCTCTGTGTATGATTTTTCGGTTATCGATATGGTTTTAATGAATATTTGGTCAATAATGTGTAAAATTCAAAAGTTTATTAATGCTTTGTTCCCATTTTTATGGAGCCATCGGGCGCCCTGACCTTTGATTAGGGGGCCATTTTTAAATTTAGGGCGCCATGGGCGCCTGGCGCCCTCCTAGGAAAACCCCTGTATTAGTGAAAAAGTTATCCACAAAACCGTGTCTCCATTTAAAATGAGTAATTTCGCTCTGAACGCAAAATAACAAAATAAATGTATGAATTTCAACAAAGTTGCATATTTTTGAATTATAATGAATAATTGTTATTGATGCGCGAAATTATCAGGATATAACAAAAAATAGGTCCCTACTCGATTCCTTAACAATGACTTTTCAAATGAACCTATAACAAATCGTTTGTTTTGTATCAATAAAACAGGACTATTTTATTAAGATTTTGGTTTTCACAAAAATGAACACAGACGAGACAAACATTCAACTATCACAACACTCCATTGTTATTGCCATAATTAATATAGTACGTATTCGGCTCGCGAAAGAACATTTTTCGACACATAAATTGTCTCAACGCTGACGGCAAAGGTAAGGTCTTCACCAATTCTGTGAGCGGGCCATTTTGGCATAAAGACTGTTGTATGACTTTTCGCGAGAGATTTTTCAGCGTCTGTGGTCGACTTTTCTCCTTCAAATACCACTCCCATAAACGTTCAGAGTCGGCAAAACTTTTGAGCAGTTCTTCATTAAATCCTGGACCTTTGAAATGCAACCACTGGATAAAGTTCAACATATCAGCGCCCGATTTATGTAGCGCAATGATACACGGCAATTGATGTCGCAAGTCTTCAAAGTAGAGTTTTGTGCTTAGACAACTAACACACATGTACAAGGGTGTGCAACCCCTTTTGTCCACTAAATTCGGGTCACTTTGTGCAGATATAAGCATTTTGACTATTTCGCATAATTTCCATCGACTGGCCATGTGAATAGGGGCTTGACCTGCTTTATCTCGTCTGAAAAAAAAAAGAATAAAAATATGAAAATCAATCGCGGAAAGGAGAAGATTACAATGGTTTGAATATATTTTAGAAACAGATCTCAAGACCTTAAGGACGACCCCGATTGAAAATGATAGAAAGAAAGGAAATATGGGAACCAGATATTTCATGCCAATTAAGTAATATTGATAGTTGGAGAGTCAATTAATTCAGAGTCACTTTAAATTCACAGAGAAAAATAAATAAAATCTATTAAGATGAGAGTCTTGATTTCATACTGAACCTTTTAACGTTTATATCACTAAACCAGAGTTGAACATACTTGTCCAATATTGTCCCCACTGAAATAACCACATATGACTTACTTTCAGGACAAATAACAACAACTTACTTTCAGAACATATAACCACAACTTTCTTTTAGAACATATAACCACAACTTACTTGTCCACGATGGCCCCGGCTGAAATGAGTTTTTGAACGGCAGTCTTGCCTGAATATGTATGCACGATGCAATTGTTGACACAAATGTACAAAGGAGTTTTTCCCACATAATCAGCCAAATTCACATCCGCTCCTAAAAATAAAATGCATATTTTCAGTTTCATAAGTTGTACTTAAAATTTCGTAGCATGACTCATTTTCATGAAATCACTGCGCATTTTTTTGGTGAACGATAATCTGAAGGCGGAACAAAAAAAAAAAAAATCAAAGAATATTTGAGGCTCGTATTTGATTGTATATCTCAGCTTTCCCACAACAACCAGAATCCCATTTCTGCTTACCCGCCAAAAATAGCAAAAGATAAATGTTGAAAAAAAAAGTGATGTTCAACTGTATAATTGGACTGTCGATGACACGAGCGTTAAGTTTGAGAGTTGAATTTGGAAACAATGAGTTTTGTTACCTAAAAAACTAACCTGACTTGGAGAGGTATTCTATAAGATAAGGTCTGCCATGAAAAGCGGCTTTATAGACGGGTGTGCAGCCCATTCGGTCGCATTTGTTGATGTAAGCGCCGGATCCAAGTAATGCCTGTGCAACAAATAAGAGAAATTGGATGAACTTTAGAGCACAAATACTTTGTAGATTTGTTACATTATACCAACGTATGAATTAACTGCTTCAAAGCCACAATATTAGATTGATATTCATTATGTGAAATAGGCAGTTTAAATAGGCTAATAATTGGAAAACACTGGTAATGATCAAAACTCACAAATTAACCATTATAATAATCAGGGTGGTTAACTTTGGCACAGTTAAACGATTCAAAAACATCCACAATTTTAATTTTGATACTTTAATATATGATACTGGACATAACCAAACTTACCCCGATAATTTCTGTATGATTCAGAGACACTGCAATCAGAAGCGGCGTAGCTCCATCTTTCACACTTGGATTCGTCGGATTATACCAGGGAAAATTCACATTGACGCCTTTCTCAATCAGAAAATCCACGGTTTCTCGGTCATTGGTCATAACAGCATAGTGAAGCTGTTTCACATGTGGAGGCATTTCACGCAGGCCATTTATATGGTTGGATTTGCTATTGCCCATTGTTCTTTTTGCAGAGAATTCGCAAATAGGTTGATTCTCACATTTCTGCTTTCACTATTTTGATCATAATTTACATTTGTAAGAAAATATAAAAACATGTTTATATAATTGCTTTCATAAAAAAAACGCTTAAATATTATCAGAAAGGCACCAAAATTTTAAAAAATATTCATCATTCGATTCAGTTTATTAAAATGCAGATTGCTCTGACGTTAATGTATATACTGTTCGGATTAAAAAAGTTCGACATGAACATCCGTTTAACAAGTTGGTTTAGTAGTTCATATAATTACATAAAATCGAGGACCAATTATGTTCAATTTAGTTTGTTGTTGGACTAGTAATGTCCTAAATCAACAGGGAGGTATTTGTGAAACACGATAAGGCCCTAACCGCCCCCGATTCGAAGGGGTATTGAATATTTCGTATATGCTAATGCTTTGCAAAATCACATTTTATGAGTATTTTTGCCGAATTCGGCCATTTCCTGTGGCCGAAATTGGCCGAAACTGTCAAAAGGCACATCAACACATCAGGACCTTTCATCTGTTCAAAGTTCGAGCCCGTACAAGCTCATCTTTCGAGAAACTGCTGTTTTTTTTTTATATTTTGGTTTAATTTGGCAAACTTCGGGTGGCCGAATATGGCCAAAACTGTCAAAAGGCACCTCTACACATCAAGACCTTTCATATGAGCCTATAATCAAGTCTCTATCACCTTCAGTTCAAAAGTTTAAGCACGTACAAGCTAATATTAAAAAAAAAACGCTGTCTTTGGACATTTCGGCCAAATTCAGCCATTTCCGATGGCCGGTTTTGGTCGAAACTGTCAAAAGGCACATCTACACATCAAGACCTTTCATAGGAGCCTATAACCAAGCCTCTATGACCTTCCATTCAAGTTCTAGTCCGCACAAGCTAATATTTCGAAAAACCACTGTTTTTTGGACATTCTCTGCCATTACCGGCGGCCGAATTTGGCAGAAACTGTCAAAAGGCACATCTAAACCGAGACCTTTCATTTGAGCCTATAACCAAGTATCTATGACCTTCCGTTCAAAAGGTCTTGCCCGTACAAGTACAAGGAAGCGATGACAGGCGGACAGACAGACAGACAGGCGGACACACAGACGGACAGACAACCCAACTCTATAGGCCCCCAACTTGCGGGTTGGGGCCTCACAACATACTGACACTCGTAGATTTCCACTGGCTTCATTTGGTAGACATTTCACTCAACATTCGGAAACAAGACCGAAGAAGTCTCCGTAAAGCAAGACAATCTAGTGGTGCAAATAAGTCGGTTGGGAGTTTTCGAAAACGACGGCAAAAAAAGACATAAACGGGCGTGCGTTTCCGAAGGCAAGGTCAGTTTGACTGGGACTTTTTGCACATTTTCATTGCATTGGAGCTTATTACACATTCTCGTTTGGGCCCTCCGTTCATAAAATCTATTGGTATGGACTTTGCTCGATCAAACTAAAACTGTGGCATTGTATATCTACACATCTTTAACCTGTAACCGCATCCATTGATGTAGATGTGGACTCCACAAGTAACCCACCATAAAACAAGGAAGTATTTGTGAAACACGAAAAGGCCCCAACCGCCCCCCGATTCGAAGGGGGTATTTACTATCTCGTATATGCCCAGGTTTGGAAAATAACAGCTTTTGGCCATTTTCGGCCAACTTCCGGTGGCCAAAAGTATCAAATGGCACATCTACACACCAAGACCATTCATTTGAACCTATTCCCAGGTTTCTGCGACCATCCCTTACAAAGATACTGCCTGGAAGAGCTCATATTTCGAAAAACCACTGTTTTTGAACATTTTGGCCAAATTCGGCCATTTCCGGTGGCCGAATCTGGCCAAAACTGTCCAAAGGCACATCTACAGGCCAAAACCTTTCATATGAGCCTATTCCCAGGTCTCTACGACCATCCGTTGCAAAGATACTGCCTGGAAAATCTATGTTTATAAAAAACCGCTGTTTTGGGCATTTTGGACAAATTCGGCCATTTTCAGTGGCCGAATCTGGCCAAAACTGTCAAAAGGCACATCTACAGGCCAAGACCTTTCATATGAGCCTATTCCCAGGTCTCTACGACCATCCGTTGCAAAGAAACAGCATGGAAAAGCCTATGTTTAAAAAAAACCGCTGTTTTTGAGCATTTTTGCCAAATTCGGCCATTTTCGGTGGCCGAATCTGGCCAAAACTGTCAAAAGGCACATCTACAGGCAAAGACCTTTCATATGAGCCTATTCCCAGGTCTCTACGACCATTCGTTGCAAAGATACAGCCTGGAAAAGCCTATGTTTCGAAAAAACCGCTGTTTTTGGACATTTTGGCCGAATTCGGCCATTTCCGGTGGCCGAATCTGGCCAAAACTGTCCAAAGGCACAACTACAGGCCAAGACCTTTCATATGAGCCTATTCCCAGGTCTCTACGACCATCCGTTGCAAAGATACAGCCTGGAAAAGAATCGATGACGGACGGACAGACGGACACCCCGAATCTATAGGCCCCCAACCTTTGGGGTTGGGGCCTAATGAGACCGACAAATGCAAATTATAAGAAGCATAGTTTGATTTTGATGTTACAAATTTCAAATCAATATAAAAGAACGTGATCGAATTCGAAATGGACGACTGTTTTACCTCAACCAAGAAGGAAATAACATCCAGAGATCTCCGAGGGCGACAGGTGACAGTGGGCGTTAAGCCCTTAAATAAGGTGGAAAATTAAGATCAAACAGTCTTCTGGTGCATTAGATTTCATCAATATAATGTTTTCAAATAAGAAAATATTTCCCACAATCAGATTAATCTATTAATCTATTAATTAAGGTCGCTTCAAACATCAAGGATAACCCCCGTTCCTTCTACAACTATTGCCGCAAATTCTCAAGGACTGCTTCCACTATTGACTGTTTAAATATAAATGGCAAACGTGTTACGGACGATAAACTCAAAGCGGAAGCATTGAACGATTTCTTCGCCAAAGTAATGATCGATGAAGACGACAACGTGCCTCATTTCCCACAAAGAGAAGACA
>LQRL01141682.1:3080-15625 GCA_001703475.1 Hydroides elegans
AAAGACGCACAGGGAGCTGTTTTGATAACACATTCAGCCTGGAAAAATGGACAAGGAGCCTCAACTGGAGGAGTTGGATTCATCATTAGTTCCAAAGCAAAGAAATCATTTCTCAATATCAAAGCATTTGGAAAATAGTTATAGTAGCGAATTTCTCGGGAAACACAGCAACAACAGTGATCAACGTATATTCTCCGACGAACACAGAACAGGAAGATTTTGTGGACGAATTCTACGATGATATGGGACGCGCGATTTCAACGGTATCACGACACAATATATTGGTTGTTATGGGAGATTTCAATGCCCGAGTAGGCAGTACGGATGGAAGATTCACTTTTCACGACAAAGCTAACAGAAACGGAGAAAAACTGGTGGGACTTACTCAAGAATTCGGTTCAGAAATATGCAACACCTCGTTTCAAAAGCCAAAATCAAAGCTATGGAGTCATTTATCACCGAAAGTACCAGGTCGATTATATTCTGATACGGAAAAAATGGAGAAACAGTGTCAAAGATGCCCAGGCATACAACAACTTTGCTAGCATTGGATCGGATCACAGAAAAGATTCTGCAAAAGTAAGATTAAGCCTTCGATCGAATCATTAAGGCACAATGAGAAAAAAATACGACTGGAAAATGCTCAAGGAAGACGATGAACTGCAGGAGAGATACACACTAACTGTAAAGAATCGACTTCACGCTCTGACAATTGAAAACGAGTCACCCACCAAAGAGTATGAGTGTTTTTAAGAGCAACTGAAGATGCGGCTAAAGAAGTCCTTCCACAAATGAAAGGCACAAGAAGACAACAAAGAAGCGATGACATGAGACTCAACAAAGACAGAGAAGTTGTAGAAGAAGCCTTCGACAAATATTAACAAAATCCTGATGTAACAACCAGGGAATTACTTAGAAATGCACGCGCAAACCTATACGAAAAGTATGATGAGTTAGAGGAGGAAAATAAATCTAAGAGTATAGACCAAATAGACAATTCACAGCATGACAACCAATATAAACTAAGTTGGAAATTAATAAATGAAATAAGTGGAAGAAAGGCAAATAGAAAAGGACAGAAAGAAGGCGACACCAAAGAAGAGAGAACGGAGAACTGGTTCAAACATTTCCAGGGTCTACTTGGCAACCCTCCTGATATCGGGGTCAAGACGAAGAAATCGACCAAATATTAGAAGAATTAAACATCAATGATGGTCCATTTTCGAAGGAAGAGTACAACAAAGCAAAGCGTTCGATCACATGGAGTAAAGCATGCGGAGAAGACAATATATCTCCTGAAGTACTGAAGAGATGTAACCTAGACGACGAAATTCTAGGAATCTGTAACAGGGCTCTACTAGAAGGACGAAAACCAGAACAGTGGTCGATTATGAATATAATACCTATACCTAAAACCGGTGATCTCTCAAAAGGCAACAACTACAGAGGTATAAGCCTAAGTCCGTTGGTAGCTAAGACATGAAACAGAATGATTCTCAATCGTATTCGACCAGCAATTGAACCTCATCTAAGAATAAACCAAAATGGATTTAGACCTGGGAGAACAACAACTAGCCAAATTTAAGCCCTTCTACGATTAATTGAAGGCATCAAAGATAAGGATCTCTCAGCCATAATCATCTTCATCGATTTAAAAAAAAGGCCTTCGATACTCTACATCGTGGTAAACCGATCAAGATTCTACGAGCATACGGTATACCAGAAAAACTAGTGAGAGCAATAGAAGCTATGTACACAGACACAAAAGCAAAAGCTCTATCTCCGGATGGTGAAACCGAATTGTTCGACATCGTTGCTGGAGTACTACAGGGGGACACTCTCGCTCCATACCTCTTTATCATAGCACTGGACTATGCACTTGGAAAAGCAATAAACGGAAGAGAAGAAGAATAAGGGTTCCAGATACAACGTCGACAAAGCCGACAAATAAGACCTGTATGTACCGACCTTGATTTCGCTGATGATATCGCGTTGAGAAGTGAACAAGTCAAACAGGCACACACATTGCTCGAAAGAGTAGAAACTGCGGCAGCGGCAATAGGCCTGATGAAAAAGTAGATGATTTCACCTATTTGGGATCCCTAGTAAGCAGCTCAAGGGCAGATCTAGCAAAGAGAATAGGCCTAGCATGGGCAGCACATAACAAGATTAGCCGAATTTGGAGATCAACACGGTCTAGAAAGACTGTTTCGCTCAACGGTAGAGTCAGTTTTCCTATATGGAAGTGCAGCATGGACACTAACAGAGAAACTGGCAAAGAAAATCGATGGTTGTTTCACCCGACTACTTAGATCAGCACTGGGGTTCACCTGGAAAGACCATGTGAGCAACAAAGAACTATATGATGAAGTACCAAACGCCACGGATACAGTCAAACAAAAGAGACTCAAGCTAGCTGGCCAATGCTATAGGCACCCAGAAGAAGCTGCATCCAATCTAGTGTTGTGGACCCCTAATCACGGCAAGCGAGGGTGAGGAAGACCGGGGCGTGCGTTTGTGCAGCAGCTGCGAGACGACACCGGACTCAAATAACGCGAGATAGTATCCATGATGTTGACGAGGGACCGGTGGCGGTAAAGTAAAAACTATTGTTTGCACGCAGGGAGAGCCCGAACGTCGTTGCCAGCAAAACATTGCCAGCAAGAATAAATTCTCTTTAATAGTTTGTGCTCACTCAAAGTTTGACAAAAAAATAGTAAATTCCTATGTTTCAAATCTTATTCGTTCAAAACATAGTTAAAAATGGGCCAGCAAGGAAGATTTCCCAGCAGAATTGATATTTCATAGAATGAATCGCTGGGTACTCCTGCTTAAACACACTTAAATATGTCAGAATCAATTTATATAAGAATAGTTCTTCAAATGGATAACAAAGGAGTTAAGAGTAACCTACGCGTCAAAATCAAGACTAATCAAGGCAGATTTATAAACTATGCTTAGAAAACGTCCGTGATCGGCAAAACCTGTGTACGCTGTAGAAAAATAAGAAGCGTATTAAAGAAAAATTGAAGAAAAAGTAAAGAGTTGATTTAAACTCATTCCGTTTACTTCTAAACTTCTTTAGTCTTTTATTATAGTTCTGTGACATTATTTCCACGGACTTTATTTGCGTGGACTCGCTGATCAAAAGCCGTAGTTTGTTGTTTGTGGTAGGCATCCGCCTTTTATTCGCATGATGTTTGATTGAGTAATCATATGGATATACTATGATATCACATGCTAACATTTTCGATAATACGATGCTATAAATACGTTAGCTACCATTCACTTCATATTAGACTCATCATGTTAGGCTGTGGCAACTGATCACTGAAATTGACTGATGATCAAACAAATGTGACAGCCTAATACGCCCGTATCTTCAATGAGAACCAGACACCATGTGGCAGATACATTGCAATCAATACTAGTGAATACAGGTCATGTGGCTTCAGCGCTTTATACTTTATTTTTCCAGAGTGCATATTGAGTAATACAATTATATGGATTTCAAGTTTTCAAAAATTATCTAAGAAAATATTGATATATTTGGAAGTGTAAAACATCAAACTATATATTGAAATTGTCTAAATGAATTGATCGAAATTTTTGTTACAACAGTTGGTTCTTTAGTTCAAATCAGCAATACTTTGATTCAAGCCAACCATAAGACAACAATTTATCGTTTGGATATTCAAAATTTAAATTAAGGTTCTATGATTGATGCACTTACGTTAAAACATATTTCGTTAAATTGCAATCACTGTACAGTTACATAGTTTTTATTGATAATTAAAAAGAGCAATAAATAAGATTGTTTTACCCTTTCAATCATTTCTGTAATTATTGCTCGATGGATTGCGGTGTATAAAAAAGGTTGCCATATTCGTCAGTGGCCATATTGCCATATCAACGCTCAATAGCAACGGGAATGATGTTCAAATATCATCTGTACTTAATTAGATTTTTCAAAATACCTCTGCATGATTTTGAGCATATTTTCGATTGGTTATTTATATGTCATTTGGTAACAACAGTACACAACTAGATTTAGAAAACATTATTCAGTACTTGTGCAATTTGTTGCCAAATCTCTCTCTTTTCATTTGTAAACTGTGCCTCATGGTTTATATTTTCAACACAATTATTTAATCAAAGAATCACTTGAACATTTCAATGCACAAAAGAATAATAATAGTTTGTAAAATATTTTAGCAAACGGTGTTCATAGTTTTTAGATAAATGAGGTCAGAGTACTTTTCTATCTATCAGAAATCAACAGGAACATCCTTTTTGAAAATGAAAATAGCAATATTAATATGAATAGAGCAAGCGTGTCCATCTGTGGAGGCGCGGAGTGATCAACCGCGTCGACGACCCATATCGTCGAAATGCGGATTGAGGCCTGGGAGGGACCTGACGATCCACAGATGAAGCTGCAACGAAGCAGTATTTAAGGTATTCTACGATTGTACGACACAGTGACGCTCAGGAGAGACTGGGTGACAGCCGCGAACAGAATGGCCGACAACTTGGAGAGACAAATGACTACTAGGAGAGTTCTGGTGGCACAGTGGCCCGGCAAGCCCTGTACCTTATACCACAAATCCCTACAGAAAACCAAAAAGATCAATACTCCCAGGGCCGTGTGAGAGCGGGGCAGGATGAACGGCCCATCGGCAGACAATCGGTGACGACAACGTCTTCGACTGGACTTATGAGACAGGATAACGGCAATGTCTGCAGTTGTGGAAAAGTATGTAAAAACGAGAAAGGAGTAATTATCCACCGTGCGAAAATGGGCTGCCCGCCTGTTGTGAACCTGGTGCAACGCACAAGGGAACTTGTTGAGACGTCGGAGGGGCCAAACCCGGATGACCACCACAGTGTTAGGAACCTCCATGCCCCGGGAAATCAAGAGACGAGCAGCACGCAAAGAGTGAATCCATCACAGTCAAACAAAGACACAAAGTGAAAGATCAAATGCCCTAACCGAAGCAAGACCGAAAAATGGCGCAGGCTAGACGACCAACTTGTATATATCTTAGACGCCACTCTGAAAGGAGATATTGATGCGTACAATGACAACTGTTATCTACAATCTGAGCAAAGATCAGTTCGGGGTTAAGCGACCACGACAAAGGAATGACCAACCTGAAACTCAGAGCAGAAGACAGATGGCAATCACCAGCGTACGAAAAGACATAACAAACCTGACAAAACAGTTTAAACGGGCACAAAAGCACGAGAAACCGGCTCTTGCAGAGTTAAGGGCATTGAACCGCGGCAAAGTCAGATGCTTGAGGGGCGCCAAAAACCACAGGCGTCACAGGAAAGAAAGACAGAAGAAGGGAGCCCGGTTCGCATCGAATCCATTCCGATATGTATCAAGGATGCTGGGAGACAAGCGGAGTGGAAACCTGGAAAAGTCACAGGAAGAGGTGGAGGTTCACCTTAGAGAAACACACAGTGACCCTGAGAGAGAAAGGTACCTACCAGCACACGAAAAGTTGATTAGCATACCATACAAAGTATACAAAAATTGCCTAAAACTACAACACCGATTATCCCAGATCATCAGGGTGGTATGGAGAAAACGGCGCATGGCTAAGTGTTGGTTGACGTCAGAAGGAATATTCGCACCCAAAGAAGACAACTCTTTAGAAGGCCAGTTCAGAACAATATCGTTGTTGAATGTAGAGGGGAAGATTTTTCTGTCTATACTGGCTAAAAGACTGACAACTTTTCTACTTCGCAACGGATACATTGATACGTCAGTTCAAAGGGGGGGTATTCCAGGTGTGTCTGGCTGCATCGAACACACCAGCGTGATCACGCAAATAATCAAGGAAGCACGTCAGAATAAAGGAGAGCTAGCTGTCATCTGACTCGATCTAGCCAATGCGTACGGAACGATACCCCACAAACTAGTCGAACTCACACTCGCGCGGTACCACGTACCAGAGAAGTTCAGAAGCCTGATACAGGATTACTACGCCCGATTCAACATGAGGTTCACCGTGAATGGATACACAACTGCATTACAGAGGCTCGAAATCGGCATAATAACTGGCTGTACGATATCAGTCATCATATTTGCTGCTGCCGTCAACCTGCTTCTGAAAAGCGTAGAAAACCAAAGTAGAGGTGCAATCTCAAGAACTGGAACTGTGCAACCACCAACTAGAGCCTTCATGGACGATATGACGGTAATGACCCGTACAATCCAACAAGGAAGATAGACGTTGAACGATCTGAACGACATATTCACGTGGGCACGAATGAGGTTTAAGCCAGTGAAATCACGGAGTCTAGTCATAAAGAAAGGCAAACCTAAGAAAGTTATATTTACAATAAGCGAAGTTCAGATTCCGACAGTCGAAGAAAAACCTATCAAGTGCCTAGGAAAGTGGTACAATATCACCGGAAGTGATAAGGAGAATGTTGAGCAGATGGTATCGCAAGCAGAGAAATGGCTCCAGGAAGTTGACAAAAGCGGGCTCCCGGGGACATACAAGGCTTGGAGCTATCAGCACGGTATACTCCCGCGTCTAACTTGGCCGATGTTTATCTACGACATACCGATCACCACAATAGAGAAACTAGAGCGGAGGATAAGCTCATACCTACGTCGATGGCTGAACGTTCCTCGCATGCTGAGTAGCATAGCACTGTATGGGACATGGAACATGCTCCAACTACCGCTTACTTCCTTGGTGGAAGAATTCAAGGTTACCAAAGTGCGACAAGCTGCAACATTACGCAAGAATCGCGACGAGAAAGTAAGAGCTGCGGGAATCAGCGTAAATTCAAGAAGAAAGTGGCAAGCAGCAAAAGCGCTAGACGAGGCAGAGGGAAGGCTGAGGCAGAGCGAGTTAGTAGCAAACTGTGACCCATGGTAGGCTGGGACTTGGGTGCATCACACGTGCAAGGTGGAAAAATGCCTCGGAGGACTTACGCAGAGAAGTCGTCCAATCAGAGGTGCGGCAACAAGAAGAGGAGAATCGTAAACAAAAGCGGTTAGCCTTAAAGCGCAAGGTAGCTGGCTCCGATGGGAGAACGCCAGGAGCAAGAAGCTGACGTGGAACGAGCTGTGGAGAACGGAACCCCTAAGGCTTAAGTTTGCCATATCATCAGTGTATGACACATTGCCATCTCCAAGCAATCTCGCCATCTGGAAACTGACCGACAATCCTGAGTGCATCCGATGCAGGATAGGAGCAACCCTAGAGCATATACTGAGTTCATGTACCAAGTCACTGGCAGATGTCCGATACAGATGGCGCCATGACCATGTACTAGAGGCTATTGCGGGAGGCTTAGATAAGGCCTGTAAGAGTGCAACAACGAAGAAACAAAAGCCAGGGTTCATTAACTTTGTAAAGGCAACCACACCGGGAACAAATCCGAAACAAAGAGCAATCAACAAAGGCATGAATGGATTACTTGGAATGTCCAGCGATTGGACGCTACAGGCAGACCTAAGGAAACAACTTAGATTCCCCGAAGAAATCGTTACAACAAATTACCGTCCTGATATTGTCAAATTCTCAAGGAGCAGCAGAATATGCATTATGATAAAGTTGACCGTATCATGGGAAGAGCGGATGGAAGAAGCCTACGAGAGGAAAATGTTGAAGTATACCGACCTTGTTGAACAATGCCGAACAAAGAGATGGAAAACATCATGTTTCCCTATAGAAATAAGATGCCGCGGATACCCGGGAAACTCATCTTGGAGAGCATTGAAGATGCTCGGAATAGTAGGCAAAGATAGACGGAAATTGCTGAAGGATGCTGGGGACAATGCGGAATCTATGTGGATCTGGCGACGACGGCTCGAATGTTCTCCCGGTGAAATACCGCACGGGACAGAGTCAACAACAAATCGCAATTGTGACGACCACCCCCACAGTCTGGCGTCCACAACGATTCAGGCGGATGGCCGGAACGGAGGTGATCACCACCTCCACAGTCTGGCTACACCACGAATCAGGCGAGTGGCCGGAACGGAGATGAAGACCACCCTCACAGTCTGGCGCAAAAAAAACGAAACAGGCGGGCTGCCGGAACGGAGGTGTAAACGACCCTCACAGTCTGGCGCCCAGAACGAACCAAGACAGAACGAGACTCGTCGAAAGTATGGAAGGAAAGCCTGGAAGAAGACGGTATACCCCTTTGGAAAATATAACTGCTTTTAGGGGAAAACACGACGTGCTAAGCAACTTCTTCCCGTGCACCATCCGAGTGTTCGAGCAGACTTTCGCATCAAGTGAGCACCCATACCAATACATGAAGGCGATGAGTCATGGGAAAGATAGTGTGGCCAAAGACATCATCCAGTCAAGAAACGCATGTGAAGCCAAAAGGCTAAGAAAAAGAGTCATAACAGAAAGAGTATGGGAAACCGAACGACTCGAAGTCATGAAACAGATAATACGCAGGAAATTTGAATACGTTCCCTGATATAGACATGAACTTATGAAGGCCAAATTAACAATAGTGGGGCGGTGCCTGGCGACAACTTCTGGTCGTGTGGGTTGTCTAAGGAAGAGGTTGGGTGGTTGAACCCTGAAAACTGGCCGGGTAGAAACATCATGGGAAACCTCCATATGGAACTGAGAGAAGAAGTGAGGAGAGGTGGAACGGAATAGAACAAGCGTGCTCATCTGTGGAGGCGCGGAGTGATCAACCGCGTCGACGACCCAGGAAAAGTGCATAGTCCCATATCGTCGAAATGCGCATTGAGGCCTGGGAGGGACCTGACGATCCACAGATGAAGCTGCAACGAAGCAGTGTTTAAGGTATGAACAAGCAAGTTTTACTTACTTTTAAACTTATCGTGTCTAACTATATATGTCTTGATACAAAGTCGAATTTTAAATAGATTTAAATAAAGAAAATAAAGAGAGTTGTAAACGCATTTTATCTTAAGTGCACATTTTTAAAGTTTGCAGGCACATCAATTAAAAAAAATAAACAAGTTTTTTACTATGTGCTGTAATTCAATGTTTAAGCATAGTTTTATGCCAGAAGCCTGTATGGATACTATACTCGACAACAAAAGAAATGTCCGGTTCTTCAAATCTCTGTAACTTCAAAAGTGTCTGGTCGATTTTAATCAATTATGTACCAAATTAAACAGCTCATAATGTGAATTTATTTAATTAGTTTTTACGGCTCTATATTTGCTATCGACGATTCGGCGAACTCTTGAAAATGAACGAACGAAATAGCGAGTAACAAACCCTCAAATATACATTTTCATGGATAGTTGAACTATCTTGCCAGATATTTTTAAGGTAATTGGTACATTTGAAATCTTTAGGTGCATATTCGAACATTCAAGCAAGTTGCGGCGACCGCTCGAGTTGCCAAAGTATCTTGCAAATGGTCAGACGCTAGGCACCGGAAGTGCCAGCTTTAGTACAATTGTTCAAAACAACTGTTTGAATTTGTCAAATGATGCCTTAACGGGTTTTGTAATGCTACATTGATGGGTTTACAACCGTTTTGGAAATTACGTTTCGCTTATTTTCTGGTTACTTCGAAACACGATAATGATCGAAAAGTTACATTCAATGAACCTTTGTTAAATCCGTAGTTTAAGTTTTCCTTCAAGAAGAAAACAATTTTCGTGCATGTCTAAGACAACCTGATGGTCGATAACCACGCCCAAGCCTCGCAGCAATGGTGCGCGCAAGCGTATGCCTTGATATACAGATCGACGTTTTCTACTCAATTTTAGCGTGATTACGCGGCTAAAATGACCGTTAAACAGTTTTTCTTAACTCGTAACTCTATATTACAATGTTCTAACCTATTTAAAGCGTATTCACTCAATAATCGATTGTTTGCGCGAAACCGTGCCTATATCGAGCGTATTTTCAATGCATTTCGTGACATCGTTTAAATGGAAAACGAGGACAGCAACGGCCTATCGGTTTATTTTTTATATTTCGCACACCCTTGAAGATAATATTGACAATGACCGTTTTCGTTCGAACGCCCCGTCAATATAACCAGGTTAAGTTTTCCCTTTCAAATTTTGCCGAGTTTATTCGAAAATTGTGGCCCGGCTATGGAGTGAATGGAATTCAAAGTGCAATTAACAGAGTTTAGAGCATGTGAGCAATCTTGAAATCATACCGCTTTTATTGTATAATGTGATTAAGGCTGTTTTTGCACTTAAGCGGCAAAAGCACGTATTTCCGCCATTTTACTATGTGCGCTGCGACGCATGTGGCATAGAAATTAACTATTTCTCACCGTTTTTGAGTTACGGAAACCTTATACTATCTCTAGCACATAGCGCTTTTCCTCTACTACCGATACTCATTGAATGATGATCGAAATCAATGTTTCTTAGCCCTTTGATAAAACGAGATACTCGTCAAACGGATTCCAGATTGCTAGGTTTGCGAGACCACCTTTAATTATCATAACTGGAACTAACAAATGTGTTATAATTGGTTCCACTTTTGATACAATGAGAAAATATTAACATAAAATGACCGGACACTTCTTTTGTTGTCGAGTATATTATATCACCAACTGTAAAAGACCAGACCAAAAACATTGCAGATTCAAAAATTTATCGGCTTATTGCAATTGCATCTACAATGCCTAAAATATTGGAAAATGTATGCTTAAAAGAATCCAAGAACATATATATATATTGAACATAATCAGTTTGGGATCAAACAAAAACATGGGACAGATCTGTGTAATATGGTACTTAAATAGGCAGTCCGAAGTTATGAATCCAAACGGTCTAGCGTTTTCGTTTGCGTTTTCCTTTGCTTTATGGATGCCAGCAAAGCCTTTGACCAAGTCAATCATAACAAAACTGTTCCATATGCGGTTAGAAAGAAATGTACCATCCCATGTTGTTAAAATGCTCGCCTATTGGTACAAAAACCAAAATATATGTGTTAAATGGTGCAAAGTAACATCGTCAACATTCAAGGTAATCAACGGAATCCGAAAAGGAGGTGTGTTATTGCCGTTTCTTTTCAACATTTGTGTCGACTCTATAAGTAAGAGACTTGATGTAACAAAAATCGGATGTGTGTTGGGTAATAGTATTCTTAATCATATATTTTATGCTGATGATCATGTATTAATATCACCGCCATTGAAAGGTCTATAGAAATTAATGAATATATGTTACAAATACGGTACTAATATTGATATACTCACCAATGAAACTAAAACTAAATGTGTCATTTTAAAAAGTAAATATGATAATTTCGTGGATCATCAATGTACAGTGCTAGGAAATCAAAAAAGATATCGTATTGTAAATAACAAAAATATCTAGGTCATATGTATAACCACGATTTGAGTGACGATGATGATAGAGAGTTTGGGCAAAAAAAATGTATTTTTGCGACATTTTGCAAAAAAAAACTTTAAGTCAAACACCTATTTTTGGTAAATTTTCTTATAAGCGCAGTGTTAGTTTGTACCTCTAATGGTTTACTTTTAGTGTCCGAAACAAACTTTTAGTCAAACGAATAATTGTGCCCAAATTTTCTGATATCTGGCGACAAACAAGGTCAATATATGCTAGAGGAAACGCTATTGTAAATAAGTTCTTATATTGTTCAAATGAGGTGAAAATTCAATTATTTAAGGCGTATATTTGCAATTTGTACACTAGAAAACTATGGTGCGAATATAGAGCTTCAACAATGCATTTATTAAATATGTCCTGTAACAATGGATTTAGAAAATTCTTTGGTCTGAATAGAAGATGTAGTGTATCAACTTAATTGGCGCAGAGATCGATCAAATCGTTTCAAAATGCTATACAAAATTATATGACAAGTACTTACATAAGGTTGTATTAATCAAATAATGTATTGTTGAGTCCGATGTGCAAATGTGACATTATGTTAAATTTAAAATTGATGGAACATTGGTATAATGTACATAATAGTTGCAGCATCTGAATTGTTGTGATATGGTATAAATATATTGACCCAGAGTCCGGTTCAAAGTTGCAAATAAAAAATAAAATAAAATAAATTTGAACACCTCGTGAAGTGCTTCTATTTGTCAATAAGTGTTGTTCCTTTTTTGGTCTGGCCAGCAAGCGGGGCTTATTGAACTTATTTTTTTTCCGAAATAAACATTTTGTTTTTTAAAAAGTTTTTATTCAGCGTTTGAATTATTTCATGTTCATACATACATATTTCGATAAATATTATCTTATAAGCTCTAACAGTAACCAACGATTCACTCTGTGATCTAATTGTTCCCTTGGAAAATGTCATTGATGGCGTTTTCACAGAAACGGAATAAATACGATTACTTCATATTTTTATGGTTTAAGAAATCAAGTCCCTAAGATAAAATATATTAACAATAGAAATCTTTATCTGTGCCTATTATGTTTAAATATACAGAATTATATTAGCTTCAGTCACATTTCACAGAAACATAAAACATGTAGAATATCTTTAGATTCTTGTTACATTTTGCTGGCAGTGGTTTTTAGGCCTTCCTTGCTCGTAAACAAATAATATTTTTTCACTCAA
>LQRL01141745.1:7609-19807 GCA_001703475.1 Hydroides elegans
AATGTTATTTTGTCCCCGAGCCGAAAGCAATTTCACAAGTGGATGATTCAAGAAAGGCTCTTGTGTAGAGCATCTCTGAAGAAAACCGCATCGTTATATTGAAAGACGAAAAAAGACAGCAACTGAGACGTGGTCCAATTGGTCACAAAACCCAAGAAATAACAAGACAAAAACACCCACCCATTCCTTTAAAACACACTGTGTCACGTGTCTTTTCTTAAAGAAAATCACCTTTTAAACCTACAAACCATACAAAATGAGTCGCAAGGTAGTCCGCCTTGCCGTCAACGGCGACGGCAGCACCTCGACCCCAACCTCCTCGGCCACAACCCCTCAATACATCATCGAAGCAGAAGGCGGCGAATTCAAAGAACGCCAACGCAGACGCAGCGCCGCTTCGTCGACCGCGGGCGCCATCAAGAGTATTTTGAAAACGCACCCGCCCTCGAGTCAAGGCGGAAGTGACTGTGGAGGGAGCACTGGGGGCGGTAGGACTGCGACGCTTAAAGTGGAGGCGGCCAATGAGGATAGGCGATCCAGTATCATGAGCGGTAGCTCCTATAGTAAGTGTGTGACGGATGTATGGAAAAGGGTAGAGGAGATTGGGGTGGGCACCTTGGTGGAATTTCAAATGAGAAGAATTAGGGTGGTTCTTTGATTTTATGCAACAAAATTATGTATGTTAGAGGAAAAATGCAAACACAAGCCACCAGAAATAATTGTCATTCATGGTGTTGCTCCTTTTGCATTATTAGTTTTCATCACAAGTCTAGCCACAAGAGTCCCTATTGTGTTTCCGTAATACATATTTCCCCGTAAATTTCAAAATGCAATTTGAGTAGTGAAATTGCTTTTCTCTTGAAATTGACGGGGTGGTAGCCTCAGCTTCGCAAGGTAATGAGTTTGTCACGTTTATTATAGCATTAAAGAAGTCGTTATTTCTACCCATAACCTAGGGGATTATTTGTTATTTCCAATACATTAAGCTGTAAACATTGTTAGCTGAGACTGCATCCAACCTACACAGAAATTTGAGACCTTTAACTTCTTGCGGTTTTTCTAAGAATGCAGAAAACTAAATCATGACTTTATTTAGTTTAGACAGTTTCGTAAATAATAATACTGTAAACACCATATAAAGGTAGTTATATGTAGAAGTATATGGTTTTGTTTTGATTATATGCAAAAGAAACAGTGAACTAACAGCAACTGTTAACTATTAAAATCGTTCCAATGTTTTAATCAGAATTGCATTCAGTTTGGAAGCTGCAACGGTGGTTTGTGATGTGGGTATGATGATGACTTTGACATTATGAAATTAGGTTATCGCTTTGTTTTCTGCTCAACTTCAAACGTTGGGGACAATCCATTTCTGTCAAACCATTGCTGTGATTTTTCCTTTCCCCTTTGAACGAGCTTTTCACTGATGTCAACAATGTATTATATATGTGCTGAGGATTGTTGTAGCAATATCAATCATGCAATTGCATTACAGCTAATAACAACGGTCTCTTACAGGTTCAAAAGTTAAATCTCATCAATTTATGATATACAATGTAATTCATAAATATTCAAACAATCACATCAAATATAACCTCTTTTTCTTCGTTTCATCTCTTAAGGCAATTTGAGCTAATAGGAGAAGTGGGCACTCTGACTTGTCTGAAGACCCGAGTGCTTGTCTCTCGCAGATAAAGACTTCCAAGTAGAGAATGTTTGTATCATCGGGCTGAGCTGCTTATTGCAGCTTCTTACTCCTTAATATAACCCAGAGATTAGTCTGTTTAGTCGTGCAAGAAGGGTAATAACTCTATTTAAAAGGGGCTTTACAAAGAGTTTCTTCGCAACCAACACGATGAAATATGTTCTAGCATTTACTCCTGTAAGAAATCTATTTGTACCTTGAAGAAAAAAAAAACGCCATTATTGTGAGTTATGAATAACTGTATTATGGAGAAGGTCATTATATTAATTTTTTCTTTATAAATAAGCCTTCGTTAAACGCTTTATACTTAGTCAATAAGTTCCCATTAGGCCTCAATGAAGATTTATGCAAAGAAAAACAGATATGGTTTTGTCCTGAAAAATAGCAGTCCATGAATATCAATATTCTTTTTATAAGAAACCGAGTTCTATAATTATTTTCTGTTTCAAATAAAAATGTTGATTTTGGTCTTAAAACGAACTACAGTAGAATCTCGTTTAATCGAACACCTCGGGACCGGCGAAAATGCTCGGTTTATCCGATTTTCGGTTTATTCGATAAGATTTATAACGCAAATATAGAGCATCGGGTTGCTAAATATGTTCGGTTTAGGCAATAATTCGGTTTATCCGTGTTCAGTTTAACGAGGTTCCACTGTACTAGGAAAGTTATTCACAAATCAAAATTCTCTTACGGACAAGGTGCCTCGAATCACACGTTCATTTATTTCTCCACAGCTATGTCCTTTGTAAATTTTTACCGCATACGGAGAAGTAAATCAAATTTATATGTTAACTCAATCTTCAAATCAACGCCATCCCAGCATGAGTTATAGTTCATAATTTACTTACCGATATCTGATATGTTTATATTATAAATTGTATACAGTCTGTAAACATAAGACATGCTGCAGACTAGACTGACAGAGGACGTTTTGGTTTTGAGATTAATATAGTCTTTTATCTAAGTATGGACACTTGGGTCACGCCTTTGGCGGTCAAAATGATATTATCTGGGCACCGGGTCGAGGCATTAACCTTTTGTAGGCCCGAACCTCAGACTATTTACTCTCACTTATTATAAATAAGAGGAAATTTTGTATTTTTAGTTTGTGATAGGATGGATGCAAAATGAAGCGGAAACAATCTTAAAATGTTGTAAACTTTTTTATGATAAACATGTTTATCTTTGTTATGGCAAACTTACCCATTCATGATGCAACTATTTAGGACAACCTTTGGTTCTGAATTGCCTTTTTCGTACATACCATTTATTACGAGTATGATTTCGATTATTACTGAGGAATAATCAGGAGTTTGTATAATTGTGGGCCTCTTTATATATGGTTATTAGCACGCAAATTGGCGTGATGGTACCAAGTTCTTTTGGTTATAATCTCACGCCTGACACCCTTCTAACGTATTGTATGCTTTATCTAGGACTGCATGTTATTATCAATTAAGCTAGCCACGTCGATGGGATTATTATTAGCTACATGCATATCAATGATTTGCATATGCAATTAAATATCCTTACATAATAAAGAGCTCATATAATCATGTGTCAATATAATACTGTTATAGTGATTTTGCTCATTGTCAGATGTAAGAAGAGTTGCATTCTATACATTAATAACCATTTCTTTGATAGATGGCACAATATTTCACGACTAGAAGGTACCGGTATACGCAGACCTTTCATATTTACCCTTTCATGGGCAAAGTCAAAAGTAATAATAACTTAGTAACCTGAAAATGATTAAACATAAATTGAATTTCTGTTAAAAGAGTCTGCTATTTTACAAGGAAGCATTCCATTATGTTTCTAGACAAATTATACAGTTCTCCATATGTACAGGAAATAATTATCACCAAACATAATTTTCTGTTACTTCAGGTCAGGTTGCCATAGAAATGTAACACGACATCACATAAGCTGTGTATTGCATTAGCCTAGTTATACACATTTTCCGTCAAATAATAATAGAACATTATAGCATTGTCGCCTTACACCTTCATATCTGTATGGTGACAAGACCCCAGACCGGAGATTATAACTAATACCGCGCCAATCTTTTTCACAGAGTTCCCCAGCCAGTAATTGGAAAGTTATTCCTCTACTCAGTCAGTTCTTGTTATTCCGGGCACAGGCTCCAATGTCTTTACGTGGAAACCGTCTCGGGCAACAGAACTACATGTATTACTCAGATTGAATGACTTGAGGTGGTTCAAGTTTCCGATGGTCGGTTTCTTGTTTCTCACCTGCGTATGCAAATATGTACCTGAAAATATTATGTTATCTTAACTAGAACAGAACATTAATAAATTTGTTCAAACAATAGAACATGAATAATTAGAGTCGATTGATTACATGGACAATGACAAAAATATAATGTGTATGTGGCGCGTAGGTTTTATGACACGAATTCAATGGGACGCCATCATTCAATTTAAAAAATACATCGTTAATACAATGTCATGTCACACAAGATGTACGTGCATTTGTAATTCCCATGAAAATATTACAATTTGTTTGCAATGTGTTTGCAATATTACTATTTGTTTGCATAATTACTTTTCTTAATCATTTAGTCACTTTTAATCCCTTTTAACGTCATTGTAATCAAAATCTATGTCTAAGAGTAACACTATAATAATAAGTGACTTCAAGTATGCACAGTACTGATCTGACTAGCATCTAAGAGCATCAACATTTATTACAAAACGCAATACAGTCTTACCCGCTTATCTCGTCAGTGCTGGGACCGAGGCGAAAATGACGAGATAGCCGGGCGACGAGATAACCGGGTTTCAAAATGGCGACCACAAGAGTTTTATCTAGCTTTTATGAGAACATCATTATAAATGTTTTAATTGTTTAAAATCCATATATATATAAGTCAATATCTCGATTAGACGACAAAAGCGTGAAAAACATAAAAATGCACGTTATTCAGGCGTTATATTTTGATTCTAATGTTTCACAGACAAGTTTTCTTTTAGTCCTACTTGTCGACACTTTGTATGACCTTATCGATTATTTGGACAAAACTTAAAAAGGAAAAAAGTAATTCAAATCATGGATCTTTAAATGAAACACCTGGCACATACAAAAGATGCCAGTAATAAGTAGGAATTTACAATGAAACCCCTCTTTATAGTACGCTGTGAATGCACCAAAAGCTCCTTTGTCAGTGTTTTATTGCGGATCCATTACAACAAGAGATTAAAGAAGTAAAAAAGGCTTGGCCTTGTTTATAAATGACCCCCTATGCGATGAGCATCGTCTAATAAAACAAGGGAACAGCGCACCTTTTTACATAAGTTTAACACAAAGTACCTATTTTTTTTTCTCGAATTTCGGATGTGACGAGATAGCCGGTCAAATTCACAATATGTATTTAAGACCCGGACCGAGACATTTTGACGAGATAGGCGGGTTTTTTCTATCTCGTCGACGAGATATCCGATCATTTTTCAATGTATTCCATATGGCATGGGGGTGGGGATTCGAAAAACGGACGAGATAGCCGGTTGACGAGATAAACGGGTACGAGATAAGCGGGTAAGACTGTAACTTCAGAGTGCCTGGTAATATTATATTGTGTGGTTTCCGCTTGCGAATAAGTTACCGGTGCATAACAACTTTCGATTGTACAGACACAATTTCCTGGTTTTAAAATGGAAAATGAAATTGATAATAATACAGGCGTTATAAACCCGCAAACTGTAAGAATATAATATAAATGAATGATATTTACTTACAACTTAGGAAATTCGATATTTATCTAATTGGTCGCAACATTAGATATGATTTATAATTAAATACACTGTCCCACCAATGAATCAATATAGGATAAGCTTTTCAGCGTATTAATCTATGATACTAAAAATAAACATACATGTTTTATTGCAATAATATGATACTGACACGATACTTTCTCCGCTCCACCGTATTTGTCGCACTGCACGATTGTTGGATCACTATCCGTGTTCGTAAAAATAATTAAATCTGCAGCTGGGACGTCTTTTGAGTTTCTTGCCGTGACTCCGCCGTTTGCCCTCTTTGCGAAGTCGGAATACGATACGAAGAGAAGAAAATAGTATTGATCCCGTTTCGCGTCTTTTGTATAGTAGGCCTCGAAGAAACCATGCTTCGAAACTTAATATGTCGAAGGTTCTAGATGCAACACGAATCTTTGCTTTGTGCTTGTTTGAGTATTAAAGGATACCATTTTCTTCAAAAAGTGAATAAAAAGCATCAAATCAAGGTTGTGATGTATATGTACGATGAAAAATTGATCACCGTAGCGATGTGTAGAGGCATTGAAATGAAAAGGTCGGTGTAGTGCGAAAATCGATAGCATTTACGTATGTTCCGAGATTCACACTGAATCAATTACTCTTCGTCGCCCTACAAAAATTACCAGTAAAAAACCTGTAATTTAAGGTGAGAGTTGCGACAAATTGGATATTACGAGCTTGGGGTGCTGAAGCAATTTCGCCCTTTGTTATCAGGCAACGAGGGCCTTGGCAGCTCAGGAATCATGTAGGCGGAAGCTCGGCGGGCGCGCTATTAGTAGGAAACATTTTCTGTACAATATGATCTCGGCTCATCTCGGGGCACTTTTTTTTTCTTGCGGGTAAAAATATGGAATTTGAATAGGAGGCTTTGAAAGCTGGTATTTACACGCACTTCATATCGAGTGTCAATGGGTACTGCCGCAGATCAGAAAACGACTAAGAGATTATGTTGCTAGAGATGTATTGCGTTATGTGTGGTGACATACTGAATACTGACAAAATGTGAAATTAGCTGTTTACACTGAAAACTGGCGCATGTCAATAAAAATTAAACATTTGTAAAGCCTTTAAAAGCAAACCTCTACAAATAGTTGGAGCTTATAAAAAAGGATGTTAAGTACCAACAAGCACAAACCGTGAAACGGCGATCCTTCCAAACACGGATATCACTTTATGTTCAAGGATAATTTAAATGTGACGAAAATCTACCATATCATCTAAATAAATATAAAAACGTTTTGAGCTATAACGATATATGAAGGAAACGGAATAATGAATAACAACGTAAGTGACAGTAAACTAGTGCGTTTCCAAATGCTCTCGGGCGCCACCGTCACCAATGGCAACAAAACAAGTACCCCACAATACATCAAAGAAACCGAACGCTGCGGCTTCCGGGAGCGACAGCGCAGGCGCAGTTCATCGTCATCGACAGCGGGCGCGGTGAAGGTCAAGGGCATTCTCAAGGTCACCGGGGATCCCTTTGATGAGGGGTCCGAGAGTGGTGAGAGGACGGGAAAGGTGCGGTCAGTGAGCGGCAGTTCCTATAGTAAGTGTATTGGGTGAATTTGGGTGGAAAGGGACTAATGGGTAGTGAGTGCAGGGAGGATTGGGTTTAGGCTTCTTGTTGTCCGGTTAATAGGGTCCTCTTCGTAAAATGGAGAGTGGTCCCCGTTTTGATGGAATCGCGTGTCGCCCTGTCGTTTAAGTACAACTGGTATGAACTCGAGATTTTGGTATGAACAGATATTGACGAGCTATCGACAGCATCATTAAAATGATGTCGAGTGACGGATGATTTTTGGTGGTTTCCTAAAAGTCGTTGAGTATATATCTTTGCTATTTTGAGGGATGGAACTTGGTATCTTTCTAGAAGAAGGAAGAGGAACTAATTTATCATACATTCATTGTCTTATCTTACGTGATTAACTAAGTGTAATGTTGATTCACCTTTACTCCTAAATGTTACAGAAGAAGCAAAACTTATAGGAAAAACATAAAATGAATGAAAAATAAAAAGAACTCGATGTTAGCTCATTCTTCTGCGATCGAAAACAAGCCATATTGTAAATTGAAAATTGACTTTCGATTCCCAACTGATTGTTGTTACTGTCGAACAAAGGGCGGCAATCAGTGCTGTAGTTTCTCAGACAATAATAAGGTGACGGAAATACGGGGTTTGGCTCGATATGTATTGTCAACGGAAAAATGCGCAGATAATCATAAAATCCATCATTAAATTTGACATGGCTTACTTAATGAAATATATTTTAAAAATTTAGTAATTTCCATTTTATAGCAGTCATCGTTAATAGCCTCCTATATATTTCGATGTTCAATGGTATATTAATAATGATAAAAACCAAACAAATCTTCTCTCATTAGTATGACACGTGTGTAATAATATTGAAAGCGTTCTGTTGTCCAAGTAACACAGGTGTCTGTCCTTCTGAAGAAATTAGTTACCATGGTGATAACTGCTGACTAATATTTGTTATCCATTGTAAAGTTCACATAAGGAAACAAATTTAAATATTTTGATTAAGAAATATAGTTTAAGAGTTGAAATTAAAGATTAATTCGAATATTTTTAAATTTGCCGAATTAAGATTGATATTATTAGCAAAGAAAACTCAGCTTTGAAAGGAAGTAACAGAGGAACAAATTATTATCCGTGTTGTCTTAACTCTATATTTAACGGGAGTGATTGGAGTAACAAAACAGTCTATTTCGGTAATAACTTGGATTTTGGCTCCAAGGACAATATAAATATCAATACAACATATATGTTAGAATTTCACAAATTATATTCCGGTAATTTAAAACCATTAACACATAGTGGAAATCTCAAATATAAACTCGCTGAAGCATGAACCACCACGAAAAGAAAGTGCGAATCGATACAAATGCAGCCACGCCTCAGTACATCATTGAAGCGGAGGGAGTTGGTTTTCGGGCCAAACAGCACAGGCGCAGTATCGCTTCTGGAACTGCGGCGGCGATTAAAAGTATTTTGAAGAACCGCAACTCGACCGGGGAAGATGGTGGTTGCAATGGGGAGAAGGTTGCTAAGAAGGTGGTTGAAGAGACGGAGGGAAGCAATCAGTTGGCATATGCGAAGAGCATGAGTTGTAGTTGTAAGTGTGGAATTATCAACTCAGTTTGCATGTGTTGTCATTAAATAGGGTGATAGGAGTTTGATATACCAAGTTGAGGTTGTTATTTAGGTGCTATCGTAAATCTCGTGGTTGTGAATTGTGTAGGCATTATAATTTAATGATTATATAACTCATGTTTGAGGTCGATACAAGATTTGGATGTGTTTAATATAAATAATTATTACTTAATAGCTTTCACTATCAAAGTTAAACCTGATAGTTAACCATTATTAACATTTCACTGTATGAGGAATCCTTCTCATTTATAAAATATACATGTTCAAGCAATTTACTTAATATTGTGCAGTTTTTCCGATCTCAATTGCTCATTAAACCTATTGTTGAACTCTATCAATGTGAATTATTTACATTCATAAAGCCCAACATGGTACCATATGTGACATTTTATTGTCTATAAAAATCATACAGCCTGTGTATTCCATGGACTTTTATATGCGACTGTTATCATTAATGTGATTGAATACCATAAACTATTTCGATAACCTTTACATGCTACCTTGTAGCACCCAAAGTTCATATTTACCAATAGAGAATTTCTTGTTAGACATGGATCCTTATTTGGTGCTTGGGACATTGAGGAGATGGCAAAGGTCAGTGTGCCAAGAAGCAGGACAATCACAAGCTCCATTAGGCCGTTTGATGCTCATGTCGTATCGGGTCTACGATTCTTTGTCGTGTGGGATGGGCGAGACCTTGGAAGTCTTCATAAAGGGCAAGATGGTACCTATTGGTTGGATGTAAATACTATAATTGATTTGATAGGAACGTTGTTTTATGTTTGATTATTTGAAAATATGAAATGTACGAAAAGCATCGTGGTCATTTTGCTCTTTGAAAGAAAAACAAATTGATACCGGTATCTAATCTAGAGTTTGGATGGATTCGAAGTCCAAAGAAACAAGTTAAAACGTCTTGTTTTTAAGATGTTCTGTGTAATGTTGCCATGATTTTGTATCTTACACATTGACGATCAACCGCCTGACTGAGATATTAATATAGCATCACATGAGCAGAAACATAATCCAGCAAATGTCACTTTATTTGCCATCGATGCGATATTCGATAATAAGATCTTTGACTCGAAGATTGACTCATTGATTCCATGATATCAAGGGACCAACTTGTGTGAAGGCGACATCTTGAAAGATTTTGCTATTTTCGTAAACCGTTTTTCCCTGTCATCACTAAGTCTTGAAAACTATAACTGAAAATCAGGGAGCGAAAATTCAATTACCCGTTTCGCGTTAAATAGAAAAGTCTATGCTTACCAATGGTTGATAACCGTGGGCTACTCGTTTTCATTCTTGCTAAGGATCCTTTGGCGAGCTTCAAGATTATTAATTGGAGCAAGACTCATTGGAATGCAGGATGCGGCATCCGCGTGCCTTTGAGAATCTAAAATAAATGCTCGGGTAATTGGCAGGCGACATTTAAGAGCATTTCCTTTACCGTTTATTCACCTCGGTATGTTTGATTCGAGGAAAAGAGATGAGGTGTCGGGGTTTTGCTGGATCGATTCTACGTGAGGTTGTCTAGGGACATTGTGCCCAGACTACACTTGATATGACATTTGTTTCGTAAAACTAAATTGAAAGGCAATTTTGAAAGTGTAGAGCATCATTTAGAAATATAGGCTATAGCAATAAAGTATCATCAAAAATCCATCACACAACGAATGACGAAATACAAAAAAAGGGTGAATATTATTTTTAAAAAAAACATCGAAAATCAACACTCTAATGCAAAAGGACAGTCAATGCCGACATTTATGATTCTCGAAATGTCACCGACCGAGCAAGAGAAAAATCGGTCAACCGTTGACTCGATTTGACCATTAACTTTCATGTCGCGCTGTGATTTATCAAGGTATTCGCATAGCTCTCTGGTGGGTAATTACCTCCATTTCTGAAAAGCCAGAAACTCCTTGTATCAAGTGATACGCATGACTTTGTGACAAGCAAGTGCTTTCATTAAACTGAAAGGGACTGGGCTGCAGTGAGCTGTGTTTTTGATCCACCTGCTGTTGGCTTGACCGTTAATGGAGTGGCGCTCAGTTTTATAGATGTCGCTTCCATGGTAACCGAATGACGGAATTATGAATAGTCAACAACTCAACTGATGATCTGCATTTATGTGGCTTCTTTGATGATTCCTTACTTGCCCTTTCAGAAGATTTCTTGAGGTATTTTCGGTCTTGGCATCAGTAAGCTAAACTAGTAGTGGCATCATTTAGTTTTTCCCATTAACCATTCTTATTTATGATGGTAATAAGTTATTTTCTTTGTATGAAGGCATGTCTGGCATCCAGAAGCAAAACACGAGGTGACATTTAGTTGCGATAATAGTTTGTTTCCATGAACTGATCATTGCTCAGTCTGAATGTATTGAGCCCGACTTAGGTTGACTTGATAGGATTCTTCATGAATGGATCCGTGCGACTCTGAATAATTATATTATGTGGAAGGGATACAAGGACACTCACTGCCTACATGTTTAGTTTATTCAGATACAAGAAGTAGTTGCAGAAAATTTGGCGGTTCTTAGCAGCTACAGTCATGTACTACAAGCCAAAGAAAACTAATTGATATTCGTCCCATCCTGGCATTATTCTTACCAGAAAAATAGGTAAAGATACATTTGTTAATGATTTCCTCGGCCTTTTCATGGCTTCCGATGTGCGTCATTTTTTCCCAAAGGACATAACTCTTAATCATAAAGAACAAGCTTGAGGCAATTTTATGTTTTATGTTTTTGTTTTGTATCTTGGAACATTTTATTGGACAACTTATATCATCATACCGAGAAGTCAGCTGGCATTGCAGGCAGTTTCTAATATGCAAACCCTTAACACAGGGTTGACAATCAGAAATATTGTCAAATAGCTCAATTAAAACAAACATTTGAGAGACAGAAGAAATAGGCTGTTGAAATGCAGCTGATTTTACTCTTGGAACAAATTGATTGAAAAAATCTTCCAAAGGAATCGAAATACCATTCGTTTGAGTGATGCCTGAATCTGCAATGCATTAAAAAGATTAACATGCATTTAAAGATTTGACATTAACGCATTGGCTGTCAAGATGCTTGATCGAAGAAGCTTCTTCAATTGAACAAATCTCTTAAAACTTCCTCTAGACTCTGAAAAAAAACTAAATTTTGTGCTATATAAGAAATTGTGGCAATACATATAAAACCTTTCACACAGATATGAGTTACATAGAACAATTCAGTAGATGAATTAAACATTTTAACGGTAATGGCATATCTAAATTTTCGATTTGATTCCTGAGTAGGGCTGGTGGATCAGTGAATAACAATACACTCTCCGTAGTGAACGAAGACGTTTGATTGGGACCGAGATGGAAAAACGGGGCTGTGAGAGGGGTGAGGCAGGGGATTTCACAGTCAAGGCTTCTTGGGCAGACCTCGGGATTAGATTAGATCCACACAAGAACTTAGCTAATGAAACCCTTCATTCTGCTCAGATGCCTTACATGGCTATTGTGTGTAA
>LQRL01141749.1:0-35319 GCA_001703475.1 Hydroides elegans
TTTCCTCACTCTAGGGAAGCGGTACAGCAGCTCATGATTATGGGTCGTCACTTCCTCCGAATCTTCTCCATGAAGAAACTTGTTTAATCACACGTTTATTAAAAAAAAACGCCCTTCATGCACCTAGATGGCTTTAAAACATTTGTATCATCTGTCCCATTTTTCCTACTTCAGGAGGGCGGTCTGAACGGGTTCCTGCACAGCTTCGTGGGCGAGGTCATGGCCATTTGTCGCGCTCACGTGGCTGCCCTAGGAGGCAACGCGCTGGTGGCCTACCAAATGAGCGAGTGTGTGGTCGAGGATAATCTGCACAAGAACCAGGTATATGCCATGATTTACGAGGATCTACCAAATTTAGCCACCGGATATCGGTTAAATTCATTATTTTTCAATTTTTACGACAAGAATGGGCTCTTAATAAAAAATTGGTTTAGAGAGATCAGATTTAACCTGATTTGTTTTTCATCTCAAATATCGTAAATATCGTGAAATTATTGCCAGAAAATCCTAAATAGTAAAGGTCAGCGGGGTCTTCGGGCTCGGCTTTATTCGGCTGGCCTCACTGCTAACCTATAAAACACCAGGACAACCGCTAAATTGTTCTGGTTTTGCATTTCAGAGTCAATGTCTATATTATTAATTTAAACAAGGCAAAACACCACGTCAGCCACTGAATTCCTCTGTTATTTTTTTCAGAGTCAATGCCTAGTCAACGTCTACGGCGACGTGGTGCAAGTGTCATACGACAGCGAAGCACCTTCCCTTGTGCCCGTTGCCAGCTGAATTGGAGCTAAGGTCTTAGTAACACTTAGTAAGCAAGAGCTATGGGGTTCGAACCCCAAACGAGGAGCCTTCTATTCTGTCTGTTGCCAGCTGATTTGGAACTCACGTCTAAGCGTGGGCGCTGTAAGCAAAGGGCAAGCAAGAATCCTGTGCATAGTAAGGAGGAGCAACCAGGGTGGTTGAAAAGGAGATAGGAACGAACCCTCTGTCAATCTTTTATAAAGCCAAAAAATAACCCGTTTCTCCTCTTCTGTTGAAAACACGGAAACAAACTGTAACAGGGAAAAAAAAAAACTTGCGACCAACGCTGGAATAGGCACGCTTCAAAACTTTGATCTCATGCTGCAATTAAGGGTTGATAGCCACGCGCTAATATACGGCATTCGCAACTTTAATCGGTATTTGAATTTTTAAAAACCCGTGATTGTTTGTAAATGATTGGATTACTTTATTGTGTCAGCTTACATGTATGCAAACTACCGGTAGAGCTGTTTCTTTTTCTGTTGATATAGATATCTCAATTTCATAATCAACTGCCTAGGCCTAAGTAAAGGAGTAGTCTTTTTCTTTCATGTTCAGTAGATTTAGAACATTCATGTTTTTCACGAAAGCAAAATGTGAACATTCTCAAAGCAGATATAAAACAAATTTGCAATAAATCTCACATGTAATTTCATGTCTGTGCTAAAAATCAGTAATAAATATGAAAATCTTGATTTTGTTTTTGTGGTTGTTTGTTTGATAGAACCACTTAGCGTCTTGCCTCATGGGAAGTGTTTTTAGTTTGATTCCTCAACAAATCGTGTTTTACCGCGCTTAGGGCTCTTTACCAGTCATCGGTGATGCATTCAAAAATTTAAAAAATACAAATATCGAACAAATGTCATCCATCGCCGCCAATATCGTGTAAGTGTTTTGATTTAATTAAAAATTATAGGAAATGTCATAATGATAATTACTTATCATCCACCTGTAAGGTGTAGAAAATTTATCATACTTTGTATTATATACATGTAATATTTATTTTTTCAAGTTAAAGAATAAAATAAATCGAGACAAATGCATATTTCATAAAATATAAAAATTGCATCTGTATATGTTACATTAAAACATTGATACATTTTAACATAAAGGACTTCACATTTAAAGAAAACCATTAAAAAACACAAAATTTATGCTCTTTGAATCGTGCCTGCAATTAACCGATCGCATCGAAACAGCACCTCCGAGCTTTTTACAACACGACAATACAATGTACATGTTTTTGGGGTATCCGGTCTAAATGGCTCCGGTTCAAACGGTCCCGGTTTTGGCAACATGGGTCATTATAGTTCCAGTGGTCTAAATAACTTTAAGCATATTTTAATCTGTGTTACTCATTTATCCTTCATGTTTTCTTTTCATGTTTTATCAATGTCCAGCCTTTATCAATAAATGACATACATTACAATGCATAGTACAAGCTGAATGGCTTTCTAAAGGTATTTGATGACACTAACGATGATAGTTCTATTACAGGTGGATATTTTGTCTGATACGATTTCAAGTGAAAAGTTGACATCTTGACAATATGTGAGACTTGGCTCCATTCAGAAAACCAATTTCTACTTGATCAAATTAGACCAGAAAATTTCACACCTATAAACAGCAATAGAAAGGATAAACGTGGAGGTGGCGTGGCAGTACTATGTAGGACTAGCCTTAAACCTAAACAACAGGATAGCCCAACATATAGTTCGTTTGAACCTATTATAGTATCCACCCAGTCAAAACAAACAAGGCTTACTCTCGCGGTTATATATAGGCCGCCAGCCTCAAACTTGACCTGTTTCTTCGACGAATTCGATGATTTGCTGACCCACTTAAACGCACGAAAAGAGCCTATTTTAGTACGTGGTGACTTCAATATTCATGTTCTGAAAACCAATGATGGAAACGTTCGCAAATTCTGTGATATCCTCTCCCAATACGAGCTCGTTCAACACGCCAACGGCCCCACCCACGTATCTGGAAATACCATAGATCTTGTATTATCTAGAGATAGCGATAAAATAGCGCACTCAACCGCAGTTAGCACATTGATTTCGGACCATTTTCTCGTGAAAATCGAGCTCAATCTATCAAAAGAACACTATCAACCAAGTTCCTCTGAGTTTCGAAAATTGAAATCAATGGATATTGATGCATTCAAAAAAGAAATAGGTGATAAACTACAAAGTGCGGAACCCTCTACAAACCTGGATACTGAAATCACACGATTCGAATCGATTGTGCGCTCTGTTTTAGACTCCCACGCTCCGATTATTAAGCGAAATGGCAAACGAAAGCCTATACAACCCTGGTATGACGGCGAGGTGCACACCGCAAAGAGACAAAGACGATCAGCGGAGCGCAAATGGAAACTTAAGCCCACATCCCCAGGTCGTACCAAGATCCTGAAAGGTCAAACCATCAAGGTCAACAGGATTATTACGTAGAAAAAGACACAATTCAACAATAGAAAGGTGAAAGAAAACGTTAAAAATTCAAAAACACTATTCAAATTTATTGGAAATATGCTGAATAGTAAGTGCCAAACTATATACCCTCCATCAAATGACAAAAAAACACTGGCAAATGAATTTTTAAACTTTTTCAAAACCAAAATAGAAAAAAAAACAGTGCTACATTCAACAATGCCAATGAAAACCGAACGCCAGATCCGCAGTGCACCGCTCGATTCGAAACCTTCAAACCGTTTACTCCTGATGAAATTCGACGTTACATCCTATCCGCCCCATGCAAATCGTCCATCCTGGATGGTTTACCCACCGTTCTTCTCAAGTCATATGTCGAAGAGGTTCTTCCCACTATTACTAGAATGGTTAATCAATCGCTAGCACAAGGTTATCTACCAAGAAGCCTTAAACAGGCCATAGTGACCCCCGTCCCGAAGAAGCCTAACTCTAGTGATTTCTCAAACTTTCGACCTATTTCGAATTTGCCCTTTCTCTCCAAACTAATCGAACGCGTTGTTGTCGATCAGCTGACTATATATTCTCATACAAACGATCTGGATGAGCCTCTACAGTCCGCATACAAGGCTGGATACAGCACTGAAACCGCGCTTTTGAAAATCACAAACGACATCCTACTGAACATGGATAACAAACAGGTAACTCTGCTCGTTCTTCTCGATATGAGCGACAAAAAAAACCGCGCTTTTGAAAATCACAAACGACATCCTACTGAACATGGATAACAAACAGGTAACTCTGCTCGTTCTTCTCGATATGAGCGCCGCGTTCGATACCATCCCCACCACCTGTTTCTAACAAGTATCAAGCAGAGCTATGGTGTATGTGGCGCTGCATTAGACTGGTTTCAATCATACTTCGAAGATAGATACCAAAGAGTGACAATAAATGGCGATTTATCGGACGAAATCCTGCTTGAAATCGGCCAACCCCAAGGGGCTGGGGCCGGTCCCTTCGGATACAAGGTCTACACGAAGCCAATTGGTGCCCTTATTAGGTCGCTTTTGTTGGAAGTACTGTATCACATGTTCGCCGACGATAATCAGCTCCACAGATATTTGAATCCGTCCTCCGTTATATCGCAAACTACCGCACGATCGGACATAGAAACATGCATAAACGGACTCTCCACCTGGTTGTATGACAACAAACTCAAGCTTAACGAAAGCAAAACCGAGCTCCTAATCATAGGCAAAAAGACCCATCTCGCCAAAATGAAATTCAACACCCTCACCATAGGCGACGAGACCATCAGCGCCGTACCCTGCGCAAAAAACCTCGGTGTTTTTATCGACGACGAGCTCTCAATGCGGAAACAAATCATAAGTGTGGTTACAAAGTGCAATTACCAGCTTCGCGTTCTCTGGTCTATTCGTCGATTCATCAACATTGAGGCAGCAAAAACACTGGCTACATTTATCATATTATCGCGGATCGATTATTGTAATAGCCTTTACTTTGGACTCCCCGATGTTTTATTAGACAAGCTACAAAAAGTGCAGAACGCTGCCGCACGTTTTGTATTTAAAATGAAGAAATTGGATCATATCACAGATGCACTTCGGCGACTTCATTGGCTCCCTGTACGCTATCGCATCAGGTTCAAGATTGCCCTGATAACGTACAAGTCCCTACATGACCAAGGCCCTCCGTATCTTAAGAACCTACTCAACACATCACCAAAAGCGCGAAACACCAGGTCAAACCATCATCTGGTATTACCACGAACAAAACTCAAATCCGCGGGTGATCGCTCATTTAGCGTATCTGCCCCCACAGTATGGAACACCCTACCCACGCACATTACAAACTCGAACTCTGTGATATGTTTTAAAAAGCAGCTCAAAACGCACTTTTTTAGAATGGCCTATTCTTAGCATCTTTATAAATTTTTAAGTCTTATTATGTCAGTATTATTCTCTACATTATAGTTTTAACATGTATGTATCAATTATGTATTATGTTTACCTAGTCATATATAAGTTTTAACTATCAGTATCATTGTAAAGCGCTTTGGGAAAAAATGGTTTTATATCATGTTTATAAGGCGCTATATAAATATTGCATATTATTATTATTACATAAGTAATAGAACTATCATCGTTAGTGTCATCAAATACCGTTAGAAAGCCATTCAGCTTGGCGAATGAAAACTAGATTATTTTATTTCGTTTACGATAAAATTTGAAAAAGAAATATATGGTTTCTATTTCGTTTTTCATAAGTAGAAAATACACTTTAAAAATTGCAAAATGGTCGCATTTTTTTCATAGATTAAAACTATGTCGCACATGATTCATGTGGTAGACTATGCGCCAATGCCACATTGAACACTGCTGTAGATGAATCCCTGCTGAATTTGCAAATAAAATCCGTTCTAGATTGAACCAATTAGACCGAAATCCATTTCTTAGGCGACAAGTGCGCAATCGAATCATATATGACTCTATTGTATTTTTTTCCTAGAATTCCGCAGGGGCCCCAAAAGATGTTGCATCACATATATGGTCATTTTGATGTCGGCTAGCTAGATCTAGCTAAATGAACAGATCAGGTGTTCATTGTAATAAACCCCTAAAGAAAGTTACATATTTTTCATAATATACTTTTTCATTTTGTACATTTATTAAAATTCGTATATGTATAGTCCAACCATTTGTTAGCATAAATGTGAAGTTTGAATGGTATTGTTGCACAAACATTTCCACAAAGTGAGAAAGTATGGACAGGGGCAAAATTCCGTGCAGAATCTATTGATATTCCGGTTTTGTGTTTAAAATCCGTTTAATCCAACTTTTTATCTTTGATTTTATTCATCATTAACATGAATAACTATGAAACCTGGTCCACAACATAGTCGCTAATTTTATACGCCCCGTCCGTTAATCACGTTCTTACGGTTGCTTGTAATATCCGTAATTTTTCTGCAATGAGATCATATTTACAATCGCTTTGAATGAAAAAGCAATGATTTGTCACAAAGTGATAGGTCGCCATCCTACTCACTTGAAATTTCGATATACAATAGTTAAAATGCTAAATTTCTTCAGAACCAAGCCTATCAGTTTCAAGGCACATTGTATGACTGAACATCGATTTTGCGTGGAATTTTGCATACCCCACCTCACTTTTTTTTCACGCATTGTAGGCAAATGGTAAACAATAACAATTGTCTTAATTTCATATCTGTGTTTCCAAATGGTTAAGCTATATGTATGCAAAATTATATTTGTAAAATTCTATAAGATGATGAAAAATTGGTATGAAAAAAATATAGGTTGATGGGTAAATATCCAATTAAAATTTCAATCTTATTTGTATTGTTGATAGTATATGCGGTATATCTTAGGCAACAAATTTCGAAAGTATTTTTCTATTTGCAGTATAAGCATATACATATACACACCAAACCACACGTTTTGATTTGAAACTGTTCATAACTTGGCCCCATAAAGCTCTTTTTGTTGTGAAATAGATTAAAACAAACATATATTTGTATATTTATGTTCATGTAGAAAACAAAGTTCGTCTAGATTGTTGCCTTATGAATCATTCATATTGTTGTGATAGGTTATTTAGATATATTTCAGCTGACGATGTAGATACAATAATACAATAACACTCCGTTCACTGATTAATGCTTTGATTTCCAATTCCTGCTTATTCACTATACGATTATTTGTAACTTCAGAATGTAACTCGTTCACTAGTAAAAACCTACTCGAACCCTTCCCCGTATCGCCCGTTATATATTCTTATGTTCCCAATCCATTGATTAGCGGAGGAAGAATCCATATGGCAGTGGAAGGGGATTTCATGGTCAACCTAATAATTAACAGGATCAACAAATGGCGATATAGGATATATATGCTCATATGGGTTCAATAAAACATGAGCTTATGTGGCCAAAGAAATGGCATGCAGTAAATTCTTATGAGATGGACACAATATGCTTGAACATCAATTTATTGCTGTGAATGCTTGATATATGCATAGTTCATGCGGTGGGCATATTGGAAAAATTCCCGCATTCGATAGGTTTGATCATTGCTTCATTATGATAAATACATATGCATTTGTTTCATGCGAGAAAAAAATACTCGCATGACATAACCCTCCTCCTTAATGAGACCAAAATCCTGTTTTGGGGAAATCAAGTTGATTTATCGACACGATGATACTTGCAGTACACAACACACAACAATTAGTGTAGAGTAATGTACTCATCGAGTTCATTCAAATGAGAATCGACTGAATAAAATAAATATAAAATAATATGAATAACATGATATAGCAACATATCTATTTTTCGGCGATGATGGATTCTGACAATTTTATTTTTTCAGGAAACAGACACATCGAGTCATTTTCACTTGTTTGCAGAATGCATAAACATATTTGAATGTCACTGGTTTCGAGTAGGAGGCGCATTGAAGAGGTCGAGTCTCTTCCTTTTATGTTTGATTTGGGTGTAAATGTATGTGGTTGAGCGTTGGTACCCTTATTGCACCAGCTATCAACCAGTGACGAACCATCCACCATTTATGTTATCCTCAGAGGTAAATTGTCTAAAATACTCAAACTAAACTTTAATATGTTCATACTTTATATGCATTGACATGGCTATACAAACAATATATATATTATTGATGATTATGTTTAGAAAATATGATACATATACATTACGCAGCTTTACACTTGAATTATGAAAATGACAAATTGAGATTGTGTTTATAAATTATAGCATCTTATTCACACGATCCAACTTTTTCTTGATAATATCATTTTTTTAAACTCTAAACTTTAAACTTTCACTTTACTACTTTAATAAATTTCAGATACATTATAAATTCAATCAACAATATTTCTAGACATTTTCGTCATCATTTAACTGATTAATTTAAATTGTATAATATATTTTCAATAGTTTTAAAGACCGTTGCTTCAGTTATTTTTAAATTATCCGTAGCTCTTGAATTCATTTTTTGGCTAGACAAGATAATGCATTTGACATTGAAAGCAGAGGGACGGTTGGACTTAACCCCAGATCATTTGCATAGCACCGTATGCCGTTGTGCTTAAAGAATATTCTAGCCACATAATCCCCCTTTACGATTTTGCACATGTTTTGAGGTTTCCAGCAACTAAACTGATGTGGGTTGGTAGTGAGTATTTGCCTGATGGCGTATTTAGATCCATGGTTGGCCAATCTAATTTTTTGAGGTTTGAAAATAGTTACATTTGACTCACAGATATAAACCAAGAATAATCCTCCCAAGCACAGCCATTATATGGTCTTTCCATATCATATGTTAAATGTAAACCCAAGAATTTGTGTAACACAAACCAACACATTAAAATCAAACAAAATGGAGTCAACATTTTTTATTAATGGTTGAATAAACCTTTTGACTTCCATTTCACCTATATAATATCAATTGAAGATGAAATCACATTGTCTGATAACCCAGTCTCATGAAGTATGATACAATCAGTAGATTTACTGTTCTGTATAAAAAAAAAACTGATTTTGATTCGAAGATATGTTTATAAGAGTTGTTACACGCTTAATAATATCATATTCATTTAATGCTTATATGTATGAATGTTTCATTGTGTTATTATAGCTTCATGTTTTACTTTCTTAGGAACTAGGACTTAGTAAAATCTTTATATAAAGCCGTTTAAATCAACTTTGAAAATAAATCTGTTAATAATAAAGGTGTTAAGTTATGGAATAAATAATACTGAACAGCTTGGATAAGCGGTTTCAATAAATCTGTTCAAAAAGGGTCAAAACATTCATCTAAGAGTATTAAACGTTTCAACAGTGTGTTACTATAAATAGTATTATATTATACAATAATGTAAAATATGCAATGCGTAAAGTGTTTTCAGTGTTGAAAATAAGATAGTGTTTTGGTTATTTAAGCTAGTGGTAGTAGGGGCAGACCAAGATAAGGCATTCAAACTTTCTTTTCTCCGCTCCCTTTATTCTCCAAACAGCTGTTATTATATGTTTAAATGCATAACTGTAATGTAAAATATGCAAGGCATAAAGTGTTTTCAGTGCTAAAAATATAAACTAGTGTTTTGGTTATTTAAGCTAGTGGTAGTAGGGGCAAACCTAGATAAGGCATTCAAACTTTCCTTTCTCCGCTCCCTTTATTCTCCAAACAGCTGTTATTATATGTTTAAATTCATAGCTGTAATGTTAAATATGCAATGCATAAAGTGTTTTCAGTGTTAAAAATATAAACTAGTGTTTTGGTTATTTAAGCTAGTGGTAGTAGGGGCAAACCTAGATAAGGCCTTCAAACTTTCCTTTCTCCGCTCCCTTTAATCTCCCAACAACTGTTATTATGTGTTTAAATGCATAACTGTAAATGTACTTTGGAAATAAAATACATATTTATATCATCTTATCATTGTCATTTGCATTAATAACAATGTAAAATTGTGCTTACTCTGGTAAGGTTTGTCAGCTGCGATAATAATTGGGCACATAGTGAAAATAATTATTTGTATTTTGATCACTATAAAAACAATCTCTATCCAAACATTTAAATGTGCATGATTAGTAATGTCAACGGGATTACTTATAATGGGGAAAACCTGTTAATTAACAAATACTTCTAGATCCATTTTTAGGACAATTTCCTCTAGCTCTGCGCATATCACAGCAAAATTTCTCAAAGCCAACACCGTTGGTTGAAATGTTCGACATGGAACAGGGCATTATACATTTATGCTATTTAAGAGCATTATACATGGCGATAACATACGCGAGCCCCTGTCTCTTTTCAATGCCCAATGAAATGTTTAAAAAGATATGCTAGTTGATAAGGCACATCAAGGCACTATGTTTTGCTACGTTGCCGAAATCGTACCTCGTATAAAAGTGTTCTTATAAAGCAATCAGCGCTTTCTAAGACCACGTTTGAAAACGAAAGCGTCATGGATCAGGTCGATGCAGTGCGCATGACCCAAGTATGGTATAAGACGTTTTTCTTTGTATAGCTGTCCTGATATGGAAATTTCTCCTTTAAAATATTCAATTCGATCTAAGCAATTTTTAGCAGCTGCAGTAAATTACTTATTGATTTTCTTTTTCACAAATGCCCCTTCATCTCTATAAAACTTTCTCGATACAACTTGAATTATGATGATATATATAGAACTTTTATGTGTGCTTCGGTCGTAAAACTGCAATAAACGCAACTGCGTTGCTGAGTAATAATGGAATGTAGCATGACACTTCCCATATTTTTATTAAATGTATATGGATATGGTGACAATATAAAATCTTTATTTGATGTTAAAATCTTACGATATAATTGAAAATATCAAGGAATGTATACTATCTTACCGTAAATGATATATGATTAATGTAAAGAGATTAAATGTTGTAATAAAATAAACTCTTGTTTAACTTAATATAATGTGAATATTGTTCTACAAAATGATAATTAAATTGATAAGTGTTTGATGTTTTGACATAAAAACGTTAAAAGTAAATTAACCTTTTTATAAAAAATATTTTGCCCTAGGAAAGAGTATAACAAATTCTAAATAATGTATGCGTTCGAGCACCTGTTTTCTTCTCTTCTGTATTCAGTAAGAAGAAGCCATCTTAGCGTCACTTTGTGGTCTCTCATACAGAGAAAATCTCATTTGCATTATAAATTATGATAATTCTGTTGAATAATAAATTACTTTAATAAGATTTTCTAATATAGATCTCATTTGCATTATAAATATGATAGTTCTGTTGAATAATGAATTAACAAAATAAGATTTTGTAGAATATATAAGGCGCGCTCCGGCCGCCAACGGGCATACACTTGTTAGTTTCTCGATTTGAACAACGTTGTGACTTGGAAATTGTATCGAATAAATTATAACTTGTTAGAATCTTTTTAATTAAAATAAATGGTTTCGGCCTCAAACTGCCAACGAGTGTTTTTGAGTTAGAAATCTCAACCAAAACTGAAACGTGCAAGATACTCTTCACGTTTTCAGAATATAGCTACGAAGCAAAACTGGATACTTTGGCGAACTATCAGAAAGTGATGGCGATTAGACATCCCTTAGATCGCCTGTTCTCTATGTTTTTCAAATCACTGTGCCAGCATCGCGCGCGCCTAATTACCAGAAGAACTTCGGATTGCCTATTGTGTTAGCACTGCGTACGATAGAGAAAACGAAATGTCATAGACGAGTCACATATATGGCTTGTCATGAATTCGTCATCTTTTTCGCCAATCATCCCGAAATGGAAAGGGATATCCATTAAAAGAAATCTGCCGACTGGTGTTAGATGAATGTAATGGATTATGATCATATCATGAAACTCGAAACTGTGGACAAGAATGAATCAATATTTAAACAACAAAAGATGGAAGAACAACTGTTTTAAAGTAAAGATCCTAACCAAGTTAGGTCAAACTCTGAAGATAGATGGACTAAGAACAATTTCACAAAACTCATAAAATCATACAATGGCTTAGATAATAATGTATTCAATCGAATATTTTTTTTATAAAATTGACGGATCTATTTGGATGTGATGCATAAATGTAAGGCAATAAACAAGCACTACTTGATTTGAATTTCTACTACAAAAAGTATGTTTTGTTACTCAATGTGAAAACATAGAATTGAACATTGATCAACTTATTTCAAGTTTGAATTATGTACATGAATCTTATGCGAATTACTTTGTACTTTCGGTTGTAAACAAGAAGCCAAGCCGCATCCCTATTTTCTAAGACTATGATATGTGATTCCCGTCCTAGATGTTTTAGGGTAATGAAATTTTGACAATTTAATAGTATTCAGCCTGTGTCATCTTATAGTCTTCAGACTGTAACCTTTCCTATTCCATACACTTCTTCAATAAGTAATGCTTTTTCAACGCAAAATATTTAACATACGTAATTTAAATGGCAAATGTTATATTGTTTGATTTTGCATTTTTAGTCAAATGTGTGGCAAGAAAACGGTGTTCTTTCTAGACAGCGTACATCAGAAGTGTTAATTCCTTTGACAGTCGCGTAAGGTCTAAATTGACAAGTTCATATGTTGATAATTATAAACAGACAATGCAAATACTTGCTTATTAAAGACTATTAAACATTTTCGTCAATCAATATACGATTTTATTGGAACTATACAAAACAGATTTGAAATAAGAAATGTTAGTGAACACAATTTTAAAAGTATAGAACTAACAAATATGACACCAAATAATTGTGAACTAGTCTAAAAACGACAGATTTGAAAATATGGATCTGCGCCAGATCTGCTCAAGATGTGTGGCTCAACAAAAGACTATTGCCATTAAGCCTGACGTCACATATTGACTGGTAGTATTTTTGAATCATGAAATTTCATTGGAACTGGCTTACTCCTCTGTTCAAGGGACAGGGGATTCAAAGCTGTATCGAGATCGGTTCGTTCTGTTCGTTCAGAAGCAAAAAAAGAATAAGGTATGATTTAGTTGGTCGATGGTATCAATAGAATAAATTTCATTACAATATAGTCGCTGTGTTGAAAGATTCATAAATATTTATATTTTTAGTATTAAGAAAATATCAAAACAAAATTTGATTGTATCTATCACAAGCTGATATGACCTGATATTGTATTGTTATATTTGAGACATGACAATAGGAATGATGGTTGATCAAAATTGAGTTGAATTGGATTTTTTTCAATTAAATGCATGGGTTATATTATTTTTAAAATAGTGATATATTTGATCAATTTATAAAATCGGATGAATTCACAAAACTATTATTTTACAATATACAAATATGAATAAACTCATAAACCTATGGTTCCATATTAAATATATCATTAGGTAATAGTTATTTTGACAATTGTTATGTTCAATATTGTTATATTTCTAATAACCTTTAGTTGTGCCATTGGAGCATTTGTTCATTGGTATAGTTTATATTTTTATTTTATATCTTTTTTATTTCCAGCACAAACAACATTTTGTCAGCTTTTTATATTGTTTTTTTTTAACGAAACATCAATATACTTCTCTTGGGTTGAGCATGACATACACCAGATGGATTTTTTGCGGTTTATAACATTAAACATAACAATAAATTAAATTAAGATGATAGTGATAGCAAAGAAGTATTTATTTGGAAAATGATCAAAATTACTTGCATTTGCACATATGCTCTATTGACGATAAACGACTTATTTAACTACAAATAACTTTAGAAGTTTGCGATTAATTTGATGGTTTTTCTCAAACGGGATAGAAAAAAAACTAAAATCTAAAATCAGTGTTGGTGGCTTGATTCAAAAACGTTTTTGCAAAATGTTCATGTTAAAATATATGGTTGGGATTTTAACGTTGTAAAGCTGTTAAAACGTGATTTAACAACTCATAACACTTTAAGCTGCGATGTTTACACTCTAAGCAATTATTAATCTAAATATGACCAAGTCGCCCAGGGCAACTAGATGAGAACACATATTATATCTAAATTAATAAGTTTGACCAGAAACACTTTCATCTTAGTATCACATATCACGTATCGTTATCATTAACCTCTTCCCCGAGTTTATAAATTGATGATCCCTAAAATGCAAATATTCACATCTTTATAGGTTAAATGTATTCATTGCATCATAAATCGATCAGCAACGCCCATGGGTGACATAGACATGTTATTGTTTTTTTGTTAACATTAAATCAATAGGAATCAGATACAATCAGTCTTTTGACTTTTCTGTATCAATATAATGATAAATATAAATATTTAATTTTTAGTATTGCCTTATTCCAGGTGAAAAACAAGTGTGATATTTGCAACTCTTCTGCACATGATTTAACATTTCAATGTGGTTTTGTTTCGTTTTGTATTCAATGACTAATTGATAGTTTTATTTGTTTATTGCATTAATACTCATAAACATAGTGTGCTGTATTTGATAAGTAAATATGTTCTAGTACTTGTATAAAAAAAATAAAGTTTTTAATATAATAATATTTCGAAAATAGCTCAAATCTAAAATCATAAATAATCAAATCATAGTTATAAGTAAATTTTTAATGAAATATTCTTAAGATTTATTCCTAAGATTAGCTCTTGTTTTAAGAAGTCGTTGTCATATTTTATGGAATCCATTAAGTAGCTGTTTAAGTTTTGTAGCATGATCCAATAAAATATGGTTACCATCATTGTGACGTCAAAACGGATGTCGATAGGCTTTTGTTGAGCTTTGGCAAAATCCCCAACTTACGCAGAAAACAGTTTGATTTAATTTTCTGCTCAAGAAATGAAATCAAAAGTTAAACAAAACCATATTTGTATTCCGTTGGACGATTCAAAATCTATTCGATATTTGTCAATGTTGTCTTAAGATTATTGTAAAATAAGTTGTTTCGAGTTTGCATTGTTATATTTCAAGTTAATTCATATTTTATTGTCCTAATTTATTTTGAAAATAATATCTTAAAAATATCTGAGTCTACAACTTTTTCAAATTTCAAAATTATACGTGCTATTTCTTGCTCTGAAATTAGCTAAATGAAACGAAGAATGTTTTCGTGGATTGGTTGCGCAAGGCATGCAACAGATGGATTTGACTGCTTTTCAACGTGATTCATAATTATTGAGCAATTTAACAAACGTGTCGTTAAGTTTTTTATCAACATCTAATTGCGTTCACGCATTCGAATTTGGAATAATCAATTCTATGAGGCCATTAGAGCAAGCGAGCAAAAGATCGGATCATTGGATTCCCATTAAAATTATAGTAACTTATAAGTTTATTGTTTCAAAGAACGTATTCACAACACTTGGAATCCTGTCGTAAATAATGAAATATATACCCTATCTTTAAAGAAATCGAAGGCAGTTATATCCTTATGCTGCAAAATTTTACCAGGCTTGTTCATTGAAATTCGGTATTAATTAAACATTATGATGTTATTCATTAAACAAACAGCAGCCTCCCGTTCAGCCCACGTCAGCATTATGTTATGATCAAATCTATTTTATATCATATAATAGTTTATAGTAAAAATGTTTTGGGGCTCTTCCACATTTGAGTATATAAAGAGGTTGCCCCCTCAATCTAAATCTTGTTATTTCTCGGTCGAAAATTGTAGTAGTTTAATACCTTAGTCAAATTGAAATATATCAAGTGAAATATACTAAAGGTGAATAAACATTTATATTATATTATTGCAACTGATCTTGGACTTAGCATTCATAGCTCTACGAGCTACATGAACCGCCCAAATACAAGCCAATAGCTGAAAAAAAGATGCTGGTTGATGAGGCAAATCACACCATGTTTTGCTAACTTGCAAAATCCAGTAGCACTTCGTATCAAAGTATTCGCCTCCAGCGAAACACGCGCCTGATTATCAAAAGAAGTTAAGACTATTGTGTTAACACTCCGTCCAAGTGAGAAAACGAAAGGCCTTAAACGGGCCACAGATATAACCTCTCATGAATTTGTCACCAATATTTCCAGACATCCCGAAAAGGGATATCCATTCAAAGAAAGACTGGTGTCGGATGAATATTATGTATAATGATTATTTCATGAAACTCAAAACTGTGGACACAGATGGATCAATATTCATAGAAAAATATTATTTATATTAATAAATATTAATCTAAATTATTTCCAAATTAGATACAGATGTGATAATGGAAACTCCTTTGCAGATACTTTAACATTTTAATGTGTGTTTGTTTCATTATGTCATTCAATGACTAATTAATAAAGTAATTTGTTTATTGCGTTGATACACATATACATATTATGTTGTACTTGATAAGGTAGTATGTTTACTTATAGATTAAAGAACAATATTTACAATGCATTATCTAAAGTTTCTGTAATTTCGTTAGTCAAGTGTTGTCATAATTTTCTTAATATCCGTTATTCAAATAAAAGGTTATCAGATTTTTAATGCAAAGCCATATGTATCAAATAATAAACAGCGCATTTTCTTACTATAAACGTTGCCGAATAATAGTGTTTAATGTATGAGTTGCTCATGGTATTATTCCAAAAAATTATTCGGTTCACGAAAAAACAATCCTCCAGCTAAATATATATCAACAAAAGAAGCCAACACACGTTGCACCAATGTGCTCCATGGAAATACAAGCTAAATATTTGGAATATGCAATTAAATATAACCAACGGAAAATGAATCCGTGAATATAAAAAATGTTCTATTAGGCCCCTTTTAAAGTCCTCAAGACGGATTGTTTAAGAAATCTCCTGGATAAAGAAGAATCGGAAGGTTCGGGCCTCAAGCTTCCTCCGTCTCCTCAAATGTTCGACATTCAGAATTATAATTTTTATTTTTAGATGACGCAGGCACAGCTTCCACGAAGCTTTTATGTCAACATCAATCACTGAGTGCTATATTTAGGTTAAATTTAACACACTTAGTGCCGTAATCGACAACCTTAACTTCCTTTCATTATCCAAGTATTTACTCGACCTCATGTGACACAACCAAACTAAACTGGTTCCCGAACTAGCTTGGCAATGCGTATCTGTAAAGCGTACACATTTTCACAGAGAGACACAAATTAGTCCAACTAGCTCTACCACACTATCTTAGCTCAAATATACTCTAACAAACAGCGTAGTTTCCTAAATCGAAATCCTGTACTGGTCCGAAAAAGTTGATGCCTCTGTCCTGCTCCAATAATAAAAAAGAATCCTTAATTTAAAAAAATATAATATATAGATATTTGATTGATGTTATTTAATATTACTGTTTACATTACTTTAAGTTGTCCAAAACCAAAAATGATATTCATGCATAGCTATTTGTATGTATATTAAATAAAGTTATGCATAATTATGTATAATTATTAATATTTTGCATCCTTTTTGAATCCTTTTGTATATATTGCATATGTATATTAAATAAAGTTATGCATAATTATGTATAATTATTAATATTTTGCATCCTTTTTGAATCCTTTTGTATATATTGCATTGATTCAATATTGTAACTGCACTACATATAAGAGACCTATATTAAGTTTTATTACGTAATATGTCCCGATGGGTATATTTGAGACTTTATATAATATTAAAATGTTTATAAAATAACACAAATAGCTAATGATAAATGAATTACCGTACTAATTGAATTAAACATTTACTAACAATGTCAATATGTGATGCGAGGCTGAATGACGATAGTGTTTTGTTGAACTAAGCAAAACAACTATCTCGAGCAGATTGCAGTTTAGTTTAGCTTCTGTCCAAAGTAGTAAAATCGAAAAGTTCAATAGAACTTTATTTCCAGTCTGCCTGGCGGTTCTTAATTCATCCAATATACTTCTTAGTGATGTATAATATATCTAACTTGAAAGTGACAATGTTGTTTCTTTCTTTTGATTTTTTTTAAATATGCTATTCTGTACTAAATTTAATAATAAAAGATCAACTCTAAGACATTAACATTTTACAATATACGTGTAACGATTGGTCTGAAATTTACTAAATGAAATATTAAGAATGTTCTCATTGGTTTTGCGAGATGGTGTACCAGATGGGTTTACTGCTCCCAATATGAATCATAGCAAAAAGGTAAGATTATATGTGATCAAAATTTGAATTGCATCAAAGTATTCAATTTCCAAAGAATCAATTTTATGTTGCCATTAGAGCAATAAAGAGGTGAGCACTCGACTATTGAACGCACATTGAAATGCCATTTATATTATTTATCATTTATTTCCTTCGGTTTGTTTCGGCCTAAGCTATTATTTCTAGAAAATCGAACATGTTTTGTGAACCATATGATTTATGATTCTTCGGATGCAATAAAGATCCCTTTGTTGCCAAGATCAAAGACGCGTCTCCAAAGAAATGATTTTGAGAAACATCTTCTATTCCAATTACAGTAATTATTATACAAAGAGTTTACATGCTAAACCCACATCAGCATTATCTTATACCATATTGTTATTAATAAAATATTTTATATTTTGTTAAGTAAACGAAATGTCACGGGGACTCCTTTTTACTTTATAAAGTCAAAGCCAAGCCCTGCAAGTCGTAGATAGGGGTGTTTGGATTCGAAGTATCGTACATATTAAAAAAAGTTCAAGATGTACGATTCACGTTGATACTGGGTCTATTTTACACATCGTTTAATTTTGAAACTGCTCGCCTTTTTAATACTTGCAATTGCATGAAATGAATATGCAATTAGGATCCGGGAACCTAACAACGTTTACTCAACCGAGCTTATAAAAAACACTCAAAATATAAGTCAATCATCTTTTACAAATATTACGGAAAAGGTGTTTTTAATTTTATCGGGAGACACACATTTAAAAGAGACAAGTGTACAGTGACATGTTATGCAACTATCGTATCATAAAATATATCAAATTAGAAATTGTTATAGATATAAGTAATCAGTTAAAATCATAATTTTAATTTGTTTTTAAAAAAATATTAGAGGAAGCTAAGATTATTCGTTGAATTTAAATATTATAAAACAAATTATTTAAAATATTTAAAAAAGATTTTGTAGCCATATCCAATAACCTATTTTTATTACTGTGTAAAGTCAAATAGTATAAGTTTTCTGCTCAGAACAATTCAAACCGAATGACGAAAAGGTGATAGGAAATAGGTGATAGGGCGACAGCAAAATCACAATAGCAGTTTAATTTTCTGTTAAAAAATGATCATCGCACCATTGTGCCGCCTAAGCCCGAAAACGTAGGCGTGTTTTCCGGAGAAGTTGTTAACGGAGACAAGTACTTAAACCCGGTGGATCGAGCACGTATAGTGCCTTCTTTAAATTCCGATAGCGAGAGCGGAACAAAAAAAACGCCAAATAATCAAGTTGAGGTATGTCAATGGGAAATACAACGGAATGACGATTCCAATGGAAATCAAGAAGACATATCCCAGGGAGAAGACATACACCAAAAGGAAGACATAACCCAAGGAGAAGACATAAACAAAGGAGAAGACACTCCATAAGTGGAGAAGTTAAATGGATCCGACGAAAACAAAATAACCACAATAGTTCACGCACGAAAGGCGAAAAACGGGTCCTTGGAGTATTTGATAGACTGGAAGTGTTATCCAGTTTCAGCGCGGACCTATGAGCCCTATAGCAACTTCAACACGGAAGCAAACCAATACGTCGACACAAATAAAAAAAATTGTTAAGAGGAGATAAGGAATAATTGAACATCTTGATGCATCACTCTTGTATAAGCCGGCATGCAAATACTTATACATGTGTATATAACTATTCACTTTGCAACCTTTTGACTTTTGTAGATGATAATGGTGTTGTGGATACCGGCAGCCTTTGCTGGTAATCCCGAACCGGATTCCATCGTTCGAGAAAATTATAGTGTTGTAGTTACACCAGTTGCTATCTTGGATAATACTCATAGTAATTGGCATCATACGTTTGCTTGATCATTTGCCAAACATAACGAATTACTGCCCTTCCAAATCCGGAATACCGCAAAGATAATCGAAAATTTAATTCTTTACCGAACAGGACTTCTGCCTCGCAGTTCGTTCCTATAACGATAGGATAGATGATATGGTACGGCAAATATACAAAATGGAAGAATTGATTGATATCCTTATTCTTAAGGGTAATCCTAGCCGGAAGAAAAGATGATTATTTGACATCATTGGTAGAGTATCAAGGGCACTTTTTGGAACGGCCACAAACGAAGACACGGAAGTCATGCAAGTTCATTTTGATCATCTCCTTAAGTCCACCAACCGGCAAGCACACCGGTTAATGTTTGTTGAGAGAAACTTGCATTCATTTATGTTAAAATCTACTGAACGAGACACTTTTTTTTCGAACAAAATATGAATGACAAAGCAGATTTAAATGACAATGAGCAGATTCAGACCTAGATCAACCCCTTCCTCCCCTCTTGATCTTGTTGATTAATTTTTAGATGACACAGGCACATTTAACGCCGCACTATTTTGAGGAATTCACAGACGACGAGGACATCATTCAATATCATACCATCCAAATCCTTACAAAAGATAGCCTAAAGGATTATTTAATCAACTATGCCACTATCTCTCGATGGGAAAGCCCTAATAGATATATATATATATATTCAATATCAGAGCATTATTTGGAAATTCAAATAGACATTCTCTCTGCCGTCATCGACGATTTAGATTTTCTGAAATTCTCCAGGTATATGTTGTAGGTACCAGCATAATACTGATTGTTTTTACACCGTAAGAATTTAAACCACACCGTCAAAATTAGTCGAACTAGCTTTTTAGCATTACCTTCATGCACATATTTTATTTCAGAATTACAAAGACACTGGAAATAAAGCAAGTAGACTTGATCAAAGTAACAAACTAAATATTATGTCAATGCTATGGAATTCATTTTTGAAAATGTTATGTGTGTGTCTCTGAAAATGATTCTAAATTGAAGAGTAATTTGCTAAGTAGTAATTCCAGGAAAATTAAATTTTAAACTTAAATATTGTCTTTAGTTAATCATTACAACTATTATGATTTTTTGGTAAAATATTTAATAGCATCTCGCAAGTTGAGATTTATCCAAGATAGGACAGTGTAATATACAAGACTCTAACTAAAAAAAAACTGTAAGAATGATATTATCACGCGTTTGTTAATGATAATAACGAAGTATAAAAATTGTAAATACCAGATTATATGTTTATCCATTGCGTGGTTGGCGGTATTTTTTAAAGTTTTGTCAGGAGACAACACTTAGAAGAGAAAGAAGAGAAGTGTTCCGGTACTTGTGTATAAAAATAATAGAAATTATTTATATATTAATATTTCAAAAAATGTTCAAGTCTAAAATCATAAATAATTAAATAATAATCATAAGTAAATGTTCATTCCTTTTTAATGAAATATTCTAAGATTTATTATGACTCTTGTTTTAAGAAGTCGTTGTTATATTTGATGAAATCGATTAATTAAAGTAGCTGTTTAAGTTTTGTAGCATGATCCAATAAAATATTTTTTACTAGGGGTTGACGTCAAAACGGATGTCGATAGAGTTTTGTTGAGCTCCGGAAAATCCTACAACTTGAGCAGAAATCAGTTTGATTTAATTTTCTGCTCAACACATGAAACCTTAAAGCTCAACAGAATCATATTTTTATTCAGTTTGTTGATTCAAAATCTATTCAATATTTTTAATGTTGTCTTAAGATTATTTTAAAATAAGTTGTTTTGAGTTTGGATTGTTATATTTAAAGTTATTTTAAATTGTGTTGTCCGAATTTATTTTTAGAATAATATTTTTTCAAATATCTGAGTCTACAACTTTCACATTTCAAATTATACGTGCTACTTCTTGCTCTGAAATTAACTAAATAACAAGAAGAATGTTTTCGTGGGTTAGTCGTGCAAAGCATACAACATATTGATTTATCTGCCTTTCAACGTGATTAATAATTATTGCGCAAAGCAATTTAACAAACGTGTCGCTAAGTTTTTATCAAATTAAATTGCGTTCGACTTGCATTCGAATTTGAAATAATCAATTCTATGACGCCATATGAGCAAGCGAGCAACAGATCGGATCATTGGATTCCCATTAAACTTATATTAAATTATAAGTTTATTGCTTCAAAGAACGTCTTCATAACACTTAGTGTCCTGCTGTATTTAATAAAATGTATGCCCTATCTTTAAAGAAATCAAAGGCAGTGTTATTCTTAGGTTTCAAAATTGTACGAGGTTTGTTCATTAAAATCATATTAGAATCGGTATCAATTAAACATTATGATGTTAGTTATTAAACAAACAGCAGCCTCCCACTCAGCTCACGTTAGCATTATATTATAATCAAATCTATTTTATATCATATAATAGTTTATAGTAAAAATGTTTTGGGGCTCTTCCCCATCCTCGATCTAAATCTTGTTGTTTCTCAGTCGAAAATTGAAGTCGTTTAATACATTTGTCAGATTGAAATATATCAAGTGAAATATACTCAAGGTGAATAAAAATTTATATTATATTATTCCAACTGATCTCAGACTTATTATTCATATCTCTACGAGCTACAGGGACCGCCCGAATGCAAGCCAACAGCTGAAAAAAATGTTCATTCTGATCTCTGTCTGTAATTTAAGTGAAAGTTTAATGAAACTTCGAAGTAATATTTTTTCTGCCGAGCAAAAACAAAACAGCCCAAATGTAAGCCACTTAGCTCAACAAATGTATTCATGGCATTATAAAACGTTCAGCAAAACTATACATGCTATTGTTTTATTATTATAATGTATCCTATAGAAATTGAGACACAATCAGTCTATTGACTTTTCTGTATCGATATATTGATTACTATAAAACTATCTCTCTTTAAATCATTGCTTGATTTCCAAATGAAAATGTGTGATATTTAAAACTCTTCTGCAAATTTAAAATCATTTAACATTCTATGTGGGTTTCATGATTCTTTTAATGATTGATTCATTATGTATTGTTTCATTAAATGAACACACATATACATACGGTGTTCCGAAACAAATAATGTATGTGCTAATAAATCGAACACAATGTTAACAATATATGATTTGTATTTGTTTTATCGATTTGATTTTCATTTTTAAAATGAAAGGTTTAAATAACGTATAGTGCATTTTGTTATTGCAATCGTTGTCAAATAAATAAGGTTTGTTATGGATAAATTGCTTAAAGTCAAACCCAAATGTCTTTATGTTCGAGTAAAATTCCTCAAGCACAAAATACAAGAACAAAAGAAACATCCAAGCCAAGACGCGTGGCACAAATGTGCTCCATGGTACTGCAAGCTGCCTATAAAAACGTAGCAAGACAACATTTATTTGGCGACAATATCCTCGACCCATTCTCTCTTTCTAACGCTAAATTAAACTGATTATTCAATGAAAACAAACTGGTTGATAATGAACATCAATTCCTGTTTTGCTACGTTGCAAAAGACGGTAGCTCCTCACATAAAAATATTCTTATAAGCAATTGGAGATTTCTAACAATTTTGTCATGGATCAGGTTGGTGCAGTTCGAAATGTCACTGAACGCGGCTTCATAACCAAGTAGGGTTTAATATGTTTTTCATGGTAGAGCTACGAAGACAACTGGATATGTTGGCGGATTTTTAAAAATTGATGACGGCTAGACATACATTATATAGACTATGAGCATTTCCTAAAGAACGATCTCGATAATTATCAACATAATCAGTTAAAGTTTATAGATTGGTACTGTGACCTGTTTTGAAAATGACGTTTATTATTTGTATTTCGTAAATTAAAAGTAAACAATTATAAGTCATCATTTATATTTGTAAGTATTATTTCAATTCATTTTAAATTAATTATTTAAAAAAATATTTATCAAATTTTGTTGTGACATCAAGTTACCTATTTGTTTTATTGTGTGACGTCACACATGAGAGTGTTTTGCTGAGCATCGACAAATCACAATCTCAAGCAGAAAGCCGTTTTTTTCGATACGTTTTGATAGCATTTATCTTAATTACCATAGCACAAAGTCTTTCAATTATCAAATAATCAGTTTAATGTCGCAAGTAGAGCACGAAAGTAAGCGATCGGCCTATTGAAATCCCATTAAACTATTACTGAATTATCATTTTCTAGCTTTGATAGAGTAACAATAAAATAAATGATCTTAAAATCTTGGTGTGCTGGAAGCAATTACAATTTGTTTTGTTGCGAAATCACAGAGATGTCTTCTTAGTCTTCATTTTCAGTTAGATATCGAATCGCCATTTCAGCCAAAGATTTATTACACAACTTTGCCGACCGATTTTATGCAAATCCCACGTCAACATTATGTTGCTCAACATTAAATAATCAATTTAAAATAAGAATACATCGGTCTCCTCTTTTTTAGAAGGCTGCGATCCCTGCTCGGTACGAATTTGACGACTATATTTGATTTTGATTCCCGTCCGTATTTAAGATAATGTTAATAAAAAATCAAATTCTCTTTATTAAAAATTAATTCTTCTTCAGAACTAAACGATGAAATATATATCTATCAACTAACATATAAACAGTTTCGCCGCCGAGACACATCTTCGTCGATTCTTGTCGTCGGAATCAACCGTTATAACAAATTTACACTTTGGGATTTGATTTTTGACCAAACGGAATAGCTCGAAGAAATGACAGTAAACGATTCGGAAAACGATTTTTCATAATCTTTTGACACTGGTTTACGAACTATCAATTTTCGATTGAATTCGGCAAGCTACATCGCGACGATGGTTAAGAAATTTCAACAGGTATGGCGATTAAGATTAGCCGGAATAGAATAAAACGACCGATTCAGGCTCATTGGTTTAATGCTAACGGGAAGCTAAGAGAAATGGTTGGACAACTTTCCAGCGGCAGCTAGAAATTACAGCAACAATTTCAATCAGCCTTTATTGTCAAATCACCGAAACGAGGCAAAGATGATATTTGTCAACCTGTTTTGGAATATTGAAACAGCGTTATTGAAACCACAAAACTTCGCGTTTCTAAACTACGATAAACCATTTATCATTAACACATATCATAGCGACAAGACAGCAGGATTTATATGATCACAAGTACAAGATGGTTTTCAAAGGTACCAAAGTGCGTAAACTGAAAAAAATATCAAATGGGACTCAGGAAAGATATTCTACGACAGAGAAAGACGCTTTGCAGTTATTGATTACAATTCCTTTCTCAAACATTGTCAAGGTAATTGTTGATCACGTTAACATTTCAACTTACACAGTAAACTCAAACAAGCACGATTACTTGATGAATTGCATAGCGTCAATAGTTCAGCTATAAGATCATACATTCAACTTAGTATAATATCTAAGAGAAATGATACAATGGATCTAGTTGTAATTGGAGTTATTTGACAAAATCATCGATCCATTTTCGCTTTTTGAAAGAAGATATGCTGTTTGATAAAAACATCCATTTGCTACGTTGCAAAAACCGGTAGCGCCTCATATAAAAGTAGGCTTAAAGAACAATTACCACTTTAAAGAAATTGTCATGGATCAGATTTGTGTGTTTCGCGATAACGATGAACGCAGCCTCATATCCAAGTATGGTATAATATGTTTTCCATCGTGTAGCTACGAAGAAAAACTGGATATTGTGGCAGATTATCAGAAAGTGATGGCGATAAGACACTCCTTTGATAACCTTTACTCGATGTTTTAAAACAAAATGGGTTAGCCACTTCCTTAACACGCGCGGTTTATAAAAAAAGATAGGATTTTTTATTGCATTAGCCTGCGTCCGAAGGAAAACAAAATGCCTTTGATGAGTCACAGATATCAAATTTCCACGAATGTGTTCCTTTTTCCTTGACATCACAAAACGGCAAGGGACACCGATTTTTCAAATTTGCAGACCGATGTCAGATGAATGCTATAGACTATGATTATTTAATTTAACTCACAACGGTGCATACGGATGAAAAGATACTTGTAGAGAATAGTGTGAAGACAATTTAAATAAAAGACAATTTAATGACTGCCATTTCAACAAAGTGAGTTCAAACTCTGAAGATGAATGGGCTAACAACAATTTCACAAAACTTATGAAATTATTAATGGCTAGATAAAGATGTATTCAATCGAGTGAAGAGCTTTCATCAAATAGACATGGATCTATTTGGTTACGATGCATCAATGCAAGACAATGAACAATAACTCCTTGAATGAAGGATGTTTACCTCTACTGTAAAACATGTTTATTGTAAGTAAATGTGAAAACAATGATTTATCAATTTAAAGTGTGGATTATGTACATCAATGTAATAAAAATAGTAGTCAGCCTGTGTTATCTTATGGTGAAGGGCTCCTAACGATTTATTTTCAGAAGTGGTAATTTGAGCAATTTAACCACTTGGCACATTGAAATAAACACTAAATATTCATTTTTCTATATATGTTTATATTTTTGTCGAAAGATGAGCCCACTTTGCTCATCTAGCGGGCTAGAATTACAAGAGAAACATCTTATAAGAGCAATGAAAATAGTTATAGACTTTCTCCTGGATTTTTTCTGCTCGAGATCGTTATCTTTTGTAGTTCAACAAAGGACTATTGCCAATCAGCCTGACGTCACATATTGACTTCTGATATTTTGGGATTATAACATTTTATAAAAAGATCGTATATTTTGAGGAGGACATCACAGGCGAGGAGGACACCAGTCATTTCCATACCATCCATACCCTTTCAAAAGATAGCCTAAAGGAGTATTTAATCAACTATACTACTTGCTCTCAATGGGAAAGCCCTTATCTATATTCCATATCAGAGCATTATTTGGAAATTAAATTAGACATTCTCTTTGCCGTCATCGAAAGTTTTGATTTTCTGAAATCCTCCAAGTATATGTTGGACCATATAGGCCATAATCAGATGGAACTTGTGCTCGACAGGCACCAACACAATACTAAAAGTTTTTACACCGTTAGAATTTACACCAAAAGTCAAAATTAGCCGAACTCGCTTTGCAGCATTACCTTAGTGCACATGTTTTATTTAAGAATTTAAACAATATTATATGTTTATCCATTGCGTGGTTGAAGGTATTATTATTAAGTTTTGTCAGGAGACAAAAAATTAGCGAAGAAAAGTGTTCAAGTACTTGTATATAAAAATGATTAAAGTTTTTAATATATTAATATTTCTAAAATATATCAAGTCTAAAATCATAAATAATTAAATCATAATTATAAGTAAATTTTCCATTTGTTCTAAGATTTATTCCTAAGATTAACTCTTGTTTTAAGAAGTCGCTGTTATATCTTATTAAATCCATTAATTAAAGAAGCTATTTAAGTTTTGTAGCTTGATCCAATAAAATATTTTAACAGGATGCGACGTCAAACCGTCGATAGCGTTTTGTTGAGCTTCGGAAAACAGTTTGATTTAATATTCTGCTCAAGAAATGAAATTATAAGGTTCAACAGAACCATATTTGTATTCCGTTTGACGATTTAAAATCTATGCGATATTTTTTTATGTTGTCTTAAGATTATGTTTAAATAAGTTGTATCGAGTTGTTATCTTTAAAGCTATTTCAAATTGTGTTGTTCAAATTTATTTAAAAAAAAAATATTTTTGTAAATATCTGAGTCTACAACTTTCGCATTTCAAAATAATACGTGCTACTTCTTGCTCTAAAATTATCTAAGTGAAACAAATAATGTTTTTGTGGGTTGGTTGCGCAAGGCATACAGCACATGGATTTAACTGCCTTTCAACGTGATTCATAATTATTGAGCAAAGCCATTTAACAAAAGTGTCTTTAAGTTTTTATCAAAATTTAATTGCGTTATCGCATTCGAATTTGGAATAATCAATTTTATGACACCATTAGAGCAAGCGAGCAACAGAACTTCTTCACAACACCTGTCGTAAATAATGCAATTTATACCCTATCTTTAAAAAAAAATAAAGGCAGTTATATTCTTATGCTGTAAAATTTTACGATGTTCGTTCATAAAAATTATATTAGAATCGATATTGATTAAGCATTATAATGTTATTTATTACACAAAGAGCAGCCTCCCGTCTTGTTATTGATTGATTATAGAAAGAGCGCCGTGATTATTTTGTTCAACCTATTATTCTTATCATATTGTTATATCTGTGACGGAAGTTCCACCTCCTTTCGGTATTTAAAGACCGAGCGCACCCTTGCGCGATGTAGATCGAGATCGTAGATCGTGTTGTGTATTTCAAGATGTAAGAGTCACTTAGACTCTGGGTCTATTGACCCATCCATCAATTGAAATATGCTCATAGTTGTGAAATTGTAAAATGATTAAAACAGACGCAATACAGATCCTGACACCTAAAAACGGTTCTCTACCGAGCTAACTAAAACCTACTAAATAAAATCCAGCGATTTTGGAACATGTATATAAATCAAGTTATTATATATATAGTTTATATATATATAGTTTTATATTTGTCTAACAAAAATAACTTTTGTTATGTAATCCATTTGTATAGATTATTTAATTGATTATTTTATCGGCACTATATTATATATATGAGACCTGTATTGTATTCAATCATGTAATAATTAAGGAAGAATGTGTTTTTACGTTGTCGGAAGACAAATATTTTTGGTCTGTTTAACGAGTCGACATATATCCAGTATTTTTCTTTGTCTTCTTATATGTATTTCAAACTTAGTTGTTCCAATTTTGTTTAGTTGTCTTAGTGTTATGTTACAATTTGTTTACTAATTTATTTCAAAATAATAATTTCTCGAACAAAAATCAAATCTTGAAATTAATTCAAATTATGAATGTTCTCGAAGGTTGTACAAGGATTACCACAGATAGATTTTACTGCTTTCCATAATCAATCATATCAATAAATTAAGATAATTTGCGATGTGTTTCGAAAGTTTTATGAAAATGTTAATGCATCAAGTCATCCATGTTTGGAATAATCATCGTTTTGATGCCATTAGAGCTGACAAGTCTAGGATCAAAATATCGGATTATTGAAATCCCATTAAAATATTCGTAAATGATCAATTTTATTTCTTTGAAACGAATCCGAGGCGTTAAGAATGTGAAAAGAAGGAATAGAAAATATAATTAATGTTCTACCTCCCGGTGTGCTGGAAGAAATAAAATCTTTTTGTTGCGAAATTTAAAAGGCGTCTTCTTGAAATTCATATTAAGTTTGATATCGAGAGGCTATTTCAGCGAAAGATTTATTACACAAAGAGCCCATGCTAAAGTTCATGCTAAACCCACGACAGTGTTATTTCTATCAACTTTATATAATCAATTTTAAATTAAAATGTTTCTGTCGCCTATCTTCTTGTTTATAAGGAGGTTGTGCTCCCTGTGCGGGATGAAAACATGTTCATTCTGATCTCGGTCCGTATTTCAAAAGAAGGGTAAATGAAACTTCGAAATATGTTTTTATATTTTTTCTCTGCCGAGCAAAAACAAACACCCAAATATAAACCACTTAGCTAAACAAATGTATTATCAATGGCATAATAAAACATGCAGCAAACCTATACATGTTAATGTGTTTGTTATTATAATTTATTTTATAGCGATTCAGATACAATCAGTCTATTGACTTTTCCGTATCGATATATTGATTGCTATGAAGCTATCTCTCTTTAAATCATTGCTTTATTTCAAAATGAATATATGTGTTATTAAAATCTCTTCTGCAAATAATAGTTTAACATTCTATGTGAGCTTCATGATGTTTTTGAAATGATTGATGCATTATGGTTTGTTTCCTTACATAAATACACATATAAATACGATGTTGTACCAAAAAGGTTATATGTATGCTAATTTATTTTATTACAATGTTAATTGTATATGATTTATATTGGTTTGATTTTGATTTTACGAATGTCAATATAGCATGTTTTAATATGTTTATTAAAAAAATGAACACAATGTTAACAGTATATGATTCATATTTTGATTTTATAATTGAAAAAATAAATTTTTTAATTACAATCGTTGTCGAAAAAAATAATGTTTTATGTTGTTTAAAGTCTAAAACAAATGTCTTTGTGTTCGAGAACAGATCATCCAGTCGAACATACATACACAAAAAAGGCCTCCAAGCCAACACAATTGTCAGGACTATTCGACAAAGATTTCCAAAACTGCTTCAACAGAGGATACTGAAGGTATGCTTAGCAAGGTAAATCGACTTCTGGATTCAACAAAAAAAAAACAAAATGACAGATTGCTGTTTGTCGAAAAGAACTTACACTCTTTCATGTTGAAGTCCATTGAAGGAGACATATATCTAGAAATTTTTTTTGGATTACCAAAGAAATGCTGCAGTCTGCTATTAGTGTGAACAGTAAAAGAATCACCGAAATAACTTAGTCTACAAAAAATCTGATAAATATCCTCCATCTCTATGGAACACAAGTTTTGGACCCCTTAGTTGACATTCGATATGCTCTTTTGCGAGAAGTTTAAGCCATACAGACTCTACTGGAAGAGTATCTATCCGTTTACCTTGTGCCTACAAAATTCCTTAAAAACGATTTAGACAATATCAGATCCAAAATTCTGCAATAGGGAGCGTTTTGTAGTTCTACAATCCTTGTCTTTACTACAGTTTAAAGGATATATAGTTTTATCGGGACGATGACTTGTAAAACTCATCAGTAAAAGATACCTTTAACATCAACTAATACTGTGTTTACGGTGTATAGAGTTAACGGAGAACCCATTGTTCTTGATCCGAAAAATAAATTATAAATTTTGAAGAGCCTTATATTGCGATAGTAATTACTTTATGTTTTATTTGATGTTAAGTGATGCTGAATTTCAAAGTTGTACAGGCAACACACTTAAAATATGTAGTCCAAATTGTGCAGTTGCGTTGTTCTTAGAAGATGTAATCCAAATTGTGCAGTTGCTTAGAAGATCAGGATAAAATTAAATAGGTTTGTGATTATAATCTTCTCCCAAATGTAAAGGAGTTGCAAACTAATATTGTTAACATGAAAACCTAATCTTTATTTTATATCCACCGATGATCTTACTTGGGGGGAACCCCAAAGCACGTAAAAGCTTGTTCACTTTGTACAATCAGTGTTCCTTGTGAATGTTCTTTGAAAGCGAAACCATTCTATATTCCTGTTACCCTTGATCATTGTAATTCAACATTATTACCGATCACTTATGTGTCTTATAATCTACCAGCCCTGCATGATTTTATGGAAATCAGAAAGTCCTAACAAGGTTTTAGAAAAACCGTGATCAGTCGTCTGTGACCTTTCCCGATATTCCGATTGTCACAGAACATTTTTCTCATGTCTTAGAAAAATCGGAAGACCTCAAACTTTCTTTTTTAGAAACAGCAGAGGTCCTTCGAAATGGCGAAACTATTAACGGGACGGGGTTTCAAAATTGACTGGTAATTTAAGATACCTAGTTTATCCTGTAGTTAATAAAGGTTTACAGATGCTAGTAGGACTATTAACTATAGATGTCGTAGCCGCGTTGGTACTATTCATTAAAAGTACTATTTTGTTAAAGCTTTTAGCAATACCTGTTTAAATGTTTTAGTTCAATGATATAACACCCGAAGCCCCGACAGTTGCTGGAAACACATGGCTTGGAAAATATATTATGCATAGCACCAGGTGTTTTGCTAATTTTGTTGATACTCCTTATGATTTGTTTGTTCTTTCTGCTAATAAAAAATTTCATTACCAACAAAGAGTGACGTAACAGCAAGTTCAAATCATACACCACAATACACATGGCTCTGTATGATGGCTCTCGTAGGTTGTCTCTGAAATTGTCAACAATACCATATGCAATTTTGGATCTAAAAAAAAATCCAACGACCGCTTGTCCCAATGCCAAGTTCAAAAGAAAATGTCTTAAGTGGGCAACTTAAGTTTGATTTGAGCCAAATCCAAATCTAAGAGATGTAATGGTTCAAAAGTATTGTTACCGAACAAATTGATAATAAGGTTCTATCAGGGGTACCCAACGAAAGATTTTAAGAAGTGTGTCTAATATGTCTTATTTTGTTATGAAACGATTTCATTTGTAGCTTAAAGTGGTGAAATATGATTCCTTTAAGTTAAAACTTTATTCTTTGTTTGCCAGCCAGGAAAGCCCGAAAATCGTTGCCAGCAAAACGCTTCCAGCAGAAATAGATACCCTTCAATGTTTCATGCTCATCTGAAAGTTCGCCAAAACTAGTATATTCCAATGTTTATCCCTTATTTGCTCAAAACTGAGTAAATTTCATGTGATAATTGCATTTTATGGACCCTATTTCGTGATATAAAACGAAAAGGAAATTCTAATATTTATTCTATTCTGTGAAAATGCCAGCAAGGAAGAAATCCCAGCAGAATAGGTATTTCACCGAATAAATCGCTGGGTACTCCTGTTCTATAAATCGATTGTTACCTCGAGTCTTTTGCCTAAGCTTTTAAACATGCAATTGTTTATAACGAACGGGAAGTAAGTCCACACATTTGAAAGTTTAAATTACGCTCCGGTTAAACCCTTTAGGAACCTCCTTTACCGTCATTTACTTGCCCTAGATGAGATGAATGACCTTGATGAAGCTTCGAGTTCTCTGTCTGACCTAGTCGAATTACAAATGACAAATTGATTAATGTTAAATTTTAGATGACGCAAGCGCAAGTGACACCGCGGTGAGACGCACGCCTTCAGAATTCTTACGATGATATCCCCGAGAGTGAATCAAGTGTAGCCACGTCCAATATAAGAGTAACCACAAAAACCAGAGCAAATGTTTCTAACTTTCTGTTTAGTGATGGGGCTTGTCCTAAATGGGAAATATCCTACCTTTACTCTATCACGGAAGACTATATGTTAATTCACATAGAGGTGCTGGAAACTATAATTGACAACTTCAATTCCTTGTCATTTTTGAAGTTAATTTTGGATAGTTGGAAATCAACACAGGTGGAGTGGTCCTTGACGGTCATCAGCTTGACATTGAATTTCTCTTTAGTGTCAAAATCTATACACAGCAATCAAAGGTCGCCGAACTAGCCATACAAAATATTTTGGCGCAAACATTATGTACCAGTCCACCGAAAATAACCAACAAGATTTCGAAATAACATGTATATGAAATAGGTGGCAATATATTTTTTTGAATAGATAAACTCCCTACATTTTGACTACTTAGAAATAATTAAGTTCATCAATTAAAATAAAGCATGAAATATAAAGTGTTTAGATAAAGAAGGTGGTTTAACTGCTCAATATTGATGCGTATTATCCAATACCATTTAATAGAATCACGTTTGTATATTCAAATATATAATTGTAGTTTATTGTATATAACGTATATCCTGTATATAATTAATTTATCCTATATCCATTCAATATATTTGACTAATTATAATCCATGTGTAACTATCATTACGAAAATACGTGAAACGGTCTTAAAATAGGTTTTGTCAGGAGCCAAAAATTTAAGGGAATGTGTGTACAGATAATCGACTTTAAAAATTATTTAAGAGTGCTAAGTGAATTTATTATCATTGAATTTATTTTATTTGATGGAAAATTATTACATTTTATGTAAATATGCTTAGTATATTTTGATGGTTTGGTGATCATGGATCAGTAACCATATTATATTTAGTAACATGTATTCTAATTCATCCATGCATGTGTATTCATGATTTCCTTAAAAAGTTGTTATGTGACGTCAGACGGATTGAGGATATTACCATTCACAAATATATCTGAATTTATTTTTGCATCTGATAAATTGTGACAAAACAGCACTCTAAATCCGATTCACGAGTTGTCATCCTTAAAGTAATTTATTGTAGTTAATATATTTTTCCTAGTTTATTTTTAATTTAAAATTAAGTTTTAAATCCTAAGTTTAGTCAAGTGGCGAATTTTAGTTCAACAAAAGTATAACTTTCACCGAAAATCATTTTCTAGCAGCAACATTTACAAAATTCGCGTCTTTTCTCTTTCGGTCCGATGTACTTGGTAAAACAAAGAATTTCAGTGTGGGTTCCAAAATATTACAGCATTAAAAAGTAAAAAAATAAATCATCGTTCGGGGTTGTTCAATGAACGTGTTTTAAAATAAAACTCTATTGTCTTTTTTTACATGAAACATTATACTTGATGAAGGATTATAAATTATATTTATATTTAAAGATAGTAGTTTGATAGGTTGAAGAAGCTGTTGTACATTGTTTGTATTTCTATATATTTCATATTTATGCGTATCTCTTATTCTAAAAATACTGTTGAGTGCTCCTTTCCGACTTGCACCATTACCAAGCAATTTTGGCGTCGAAAAATCTAGTTTTGATAAATTTATGATATTGCAAAATGAGCGAAAGCGATTCAGCAGCACGCACTGTTCGCATTTTGGCTGATTGGAAACGAAACGGCAATGCATACTTAATGGTGTGACAGATCTCGGAAAATAGCTCTAAATGTGGCAACGTCAGGAGATTTGATTGTTATTTTTACTTTTATTCACAATTTTTGCTCAGCATATCATTATGGATAGACGTTTTACTAAAACGAAGCGAGATTCACTTCTCGCCACTTTCTTGTTGTTCATTTTACAAACTGTTTGAACGAAAATTGTTAATATTGAGATTCAAAAATCGAAAGGTAATAGCATTTCAACAACTTCATCCTTCTTTACTCTACCAGCTACATATCAACTCCCAAATATAAGCAAGCAATTAAACACATATACAACTTTTACTCTAACGAACTACAAAAACCTCACAAATATAATTCTAGCCGTTGAACGTAAGTTAGACTACAAACAACATAAACCCAGGCCCCAAATGTCGCAATTAGAATTATCCGAAGGCATATTTCAACATGTGATGTGTCTTATTCATAAACAGTTGAATAATTGTGTCACGTGTCACTGTGTCGCCATTGCTAAAAGTGTGATAATTAATATTTGATATAATCAAAGTAACTATACTGGAACAAAAGCATATATCTAAAGTGTTAGCATATTATGGAAGAAGGTGTATTCATTTTTCATCGTATTGTCATGGGACAACATTTGAAGGACATATGGGTGTTCCGATGGGCTTATTTAAGTTGATCTAAAATGTTTTTTTTTTCTATTGCAATCATAACTGCTGGAAAATGAATAACAGTATAAATAATGAATCAAATAATATCTTAAGAATTTACTTACCCCATTTGGTCAAATAATAGTGTTGACAATTAATCCTTTTTTATATATATAAATTGTATCACGATTCAAAATGTTGAATCCATATCTTGAATTCAAATGGTTCCGATCAATCGATTAATTTAATCTAAAACAAAGTATCATAAACCAAACATATTACGCAAGTCAACTATGCGACGTCAGGTTGAATGACGACTATGTTGTGTTACTCTTCCTTAAAATAACTCTCTCGAGCAGAGAGCAGTTTCGTGTAACTTCTAA